>CAKNWT010327514.1:0-14609 GCA_932066315.1 Andricus coriarius | reverse complement strand
GGGCATTCTTTAATCGATACAAAGATAATTTTCTTATTCGAAAATCCAGCTTAATAACTTGTGGGAATGTTTCATTAGTTTTTCCTTTATGGTGAGAACACATGCCTGTAACTTAAAAAAGGTCTTGAATGTTATAATATTAGAATTTAATGTTGAAAAAAAAATTGTTGATCAATAATAATATTTCATATTGCTAACAGCATGTTTTGCTAAGAGAAAAGTAATATTTGTAATTAATTTGATTATCATGTTAAGATAACAATACAAAAATATCCATGAGTATAATGGACTCGAACTCCCAACAACTCTTCAGTCTACATGACTGAAGGTTGACATTTAACCTAGAAACGTCCTTAGTAAATAAATAAGGGAGGTGGTTAAATAAGGAGAAAAATTTTTCGTCATTGCGCCCCAATTCAAATTTTTTCTATAAATTTGTTACTGTACAAAATAAAAAAAAATACATAACTGTTGAATTGAGCAAAAATATGATTATAACTTAGAATATTCCTTTTTTTTAAGATCTATACTTTTATAGAAAGGGTCCTTTAAAAAACTCAATATATTCGGAGATAATTGGAAAATTTAAATTGAGAAACCTGAATAAAAAGTAACTATTTTTTCCGTTTAATTTGACCTAAAACTACCTTTTAATTTAAAAAACATTTCCTTTGAAATTAAAAATTTGGTTGGTGTCTTAGGAAAGCTCATTCGTTTATTTTTATAACAAAACTGTAGAAAATTCCATTGATGTGGAGATTTGAACCTTTGACAGTACATTCAAATACTTTTCTTTTTTTTCATTCAATTATTTTATAATAATTCACGAAAATCATTTGAATAATAATTTATAATTTGTCACATTCAAATTATAAACATACAAAACCAAAACACCTTTCATCAGTAAATAGCCTTACTTTTCAAGTAAATAATTTGTTGAATTTTCAAGTAATAATAATAATATTAATAATAAACAGTAACAATACTTTAAATGTTTGCAATTTGTATATTATTATTTTTTTAACTTGAGACAACGAAATATCTCAAAAAATACGCATCCTACGGAAAAAATGTCTGGAATAAAAACTTTTTATTTTCGAGGGGGAAAAAAGATTTGTTAAAATTTACCCCACCCCCACCCCCACAGGAGGCAGGGGTGGGGGTAACTTTGTAATTTCAAATGGCAACCCCAATTTTTTATCACAGATTCAGATTCTCCTTTACGAAATACGTAAGTTTTATTCGGAAAATTTGTTTCGATTCGCGATAGATGGCGCTGCAATTGCGAAAAATGAAATTGTTGACACTACTTTTAGCTCTACCCAGGAATAACGACGCGGACGTAGTAGTTGTCTATTCCCTTCGGGGTGCTTAATTTCGGTGAGTCCCCTTGCCTCTCACCACAGGGATGCTTGATTTCGATTAATTATTTTACAATAAGTGCTCAAAATGGTGTCCTCGCACTTCGATGCACTTGTTAATCCGAGCTTTGAAAGATTCCACACAACTGCGAATTGTGTCTGGTGATATTTGTGCACAAGCAGACCTGATTCGCTCGATCATGTTATCACGAGTTGTGGGCACTTCTTGATAGACGCGATTCTTTAGATAACCCCACAAATAGAAATCCGGCGCCGTAAGATCTGGCGATCTGGCAGGCCAATTTACTGGACCTCCTCTACCGATCCATCGTCCATTGAATTCGCGATTGAGTACTTCCCTCGCGATTGCCGCATAATGTGCTGGACAACCGTCATGTTGAAACCACATGTTGTGTCGCACTTCCAAGCTTAGGTCTTCCAGCAATATTGGAAGTTGATTTTCTAAAAAGTTACGATATTTTTCACCGTTCAAATTTCCATCAATAAAATACGGACCGATAAGTTGATCTCCAATTATTCCACACCAAACGTTCACGGACCATGGACGCTGATGCTCAACTTCACGCAACCAATGTGGATTTTCTACACTCCAATAATGCATGTTGTGCCGATTAACGTTACCATGGTTTGTGAAAGACGACTCGTCTGTGAAGAGTACTAGATAAAAGAAATTCGGGTTTCCTTGTATCTGCTGAACCGCCCATTGACAAAATGTCACTCGGTTCTCAAAATCATTGCCATGAAGTTCTTGATGCAGTGAAATATGATACGGATGATAATTATTACGTTTTAATACCTTCCAAACACTGGATAGAGACATTCCGGAATCGCGGCTTAGTTGTCGAGTACTAACATGAGGGTCATGAGTGACTGCAGCTAAAATTGCAATTTCATTATCAACTCCAGTGACTATTACTTGACGCTTCCTTTTTTTCGGTTGTACACTTCCGTCAGTGATGAAGTTTCGGACAACCCGGTAAAAAGAAGCGCGTGAAGGAACACTTTCTGGAAAGCGTTGAGCATAAAGCGTGAGAGCATCATTGATATTCCTGCCACTTTCTCCATAAATGAGAATCATTTCAATCTTCTGTTGCTGAGATAGAATTTCCATTGTAAAAGTAATGAAGTAAGGTAATGAGGAAATACAACGACACCCAAACCAACTCAAACGAACGTGACCAACAACAATAACCCAAACGAAAGCAACCAACACACCCAAATCAAATGAACACAATCAACCTTCCTAATGAATAAACGTTAAGCACGGACAGACGCGGTTATCGCTCGGCCGGAATGACGTCGAGGATTGTAGACAGTGGAGACTCGATGATATGTAATGTCTACATCCAAAATCGACTGTCGTCAACCAACTGCATTCAGGAATGGTTTTCGACAGTTTTATCACATTTACTGTCCCGTTGCCAAAAGTTCAAGCACCCCGATGAATGGTGAGAGGCAAGGGGACTCACCGAAATTAAGCACCCCGAAGGGAATAGACAACTACTACGTCCGCGTCGTTATTCCTTGGTAGAGCTAAAAGTAATGTCAACAATTTCATTTTTCGCAATTGCAGCGCCATCTATCGCGAATCGAAACAAATTTTCCGAATAAAACTTACGTATTTCGTAAAGGAGAATCTGAATCTGTGATAAAAAATTGGGGTTGCCATTTGAAATTACAAAGTTACCCCCACCCCTGCCTCCTGTGGGGGTGGGGGTGGGGTAAATTTTAACAAATCTTTTTTCCCCCTCGAAAATAAAAAGTTTTTATTCCAGACATTTTTTCCGTAGGATGCGTATTTTTTGAGATATTTCGTTGTCTCAAGTTAAAAAAAACACCCTTTAGAAATATAAAAATATACCAACTGTGTATTTTTCAATTTTTTTTTCAATTTGTGGTATAATATTTATTACAATAAAATATATCAAATTCAAGAAATTAGCAACCTTAAAAAAATATGTATCGATTTTTTTTATAATTCATATCCAATAAGTGTTTATTTTCACATCAAACTATGCCGCACTCTAAAATTAAATTAATTTCGTATTTTCTTCAGAAATAATTACTCTATTATGTGCGTAAAAATAAATTTGCATAAAAGCCCGTTATATCGGGAAAAAGGGGATTTTAAAAAAGCTGCACGTATGCGCATCTAATTTTGGCGTGATTTTAAAGTATAAATACTAGCTAAAGAAATACATATAGTCGAAAGATTAAATTATGTCAAATAGTCAAAATGAATAAACTAAAAAATAATGATTTTGTTTATTTTAACATTTAACATAACATGATCAATGTTTACATTATAATATTGATAAATAATCTGTAACTATTTGCCAAAAAAATGAGCTGATATATCGGAAGTATTATATTCTAAAAGGCTTGACATTGCAAGAATGGCATAAGTCACAATAACACCACGACAAATCTTGTGCTTATGCAAAATGATACCTCAAAAAGTGAAGAAAACAAATATACTTTAAAAAATCGAACTGAAAATAATTTTAAAATTTATTTTTACCGTCCTCCCGGCCCATTGTGTAATGGCACAGAATTTGTTTCTGTTTTCAGATAATATTCTTTATTATACAAAATAATTTTATTTCTTAAAACAAATACGATTACAGTTTACCAGTTTGACCTAAAACATTTAAAATTATAATGAATTATTTATACTGTTTATTTTAAATAATAATTTATTTCTGAAAACCAAGAAAGATACTTCAAGGAACAGTAAATTTAGCATTCACATAATGAAAACCCTTTTCTATTCACAGTTCCTAAATACGTAAATCGATGGGCGTGGACTCATTATAAAATGATGATCACTCGACAGCTGTCTATTGTCATTGCAGATATTCCATCAACGCTCTCTAACAAGTCATAAATCTATTGCTCACTGAGTCAAGAAACAATGACTAAAGATTACGAGCCAATGGTAATCCACGTGCTGGCTCGTGTGAATGAAGCTTCAAACCTTAAGAGAAGCCGCCTGCTAAGTTGAAGATTAGCCGCTAATTGTTGCTAAGGAATTGGATTATACGTCGGAGTCCAACCGGTGGGATTTCCTTAAGCCAATTCCGAAGGAGTCTTTGGTTGGTGTCCAGAAGGGGCGGGATAGATTTTCGGTAGTTAACGCATGGATGGAAAATAATACACCAGCTTCAAAAGCGATGCCAAAAGGTCAAAGAGCTTTTCTCTCTCTTTCTCTATCTACTTTCTTGTATCTCTTACTCTTCTACTAGAGTCTAAAAGCTAAGAGTTAGAATTTCCAGGAGACTCTTTTTCTGGTTGCACATTTTGTGCTTCCTCATCTCGAAAAAAATGGGTGGTCCAAGTCCTTTAATCTGAAAATCTTTGCACGACGGTTGTAGGACCACAAACGTTTTGAGAAGGTAATCCATCAGGCCTGTTTTGTCAATGAGTATATTTTGACGATTCGCTACCATGGTCCTAGAATCACAGGGTTCTATCAAGCTTTTTTACGAATTTTATTAAGTGACACTATTTAATAATTTAATACCAGTTCCGATCATTCAATATTAATCTTAATTAAAAATATGTTTTATTAATGTTTGAAATACTGATTTCATCACTGTTAACAATTTTTCTACTGCTTTTGCAAAAATCTCCCACCTAAAGTATATTATAAAAGACTTTTTGATCAATTAAATATTGTCAGCTTTCTTCGAATTGTGAAGAGGCTACAGAACAAAAGGAAGTCTCGAGAGTTTAAGATTTGTATCTAACCATATAGATTCATAATAGCGATAGGCGTGTTCGAATATAATTACCAGTGCGACCTGTCAAATCCTGGAACTAGCAGATTTTCGAGTTTAGATCTTTCCTCCTGTATCTGTAATCCGGATAATCTGCAGCCCCGTGAGAATATAGCTGCGTTATGTCAAATGGCACCAAACAAACACCAGTAAAAACTAAATTTTAAAGCACTATACTTGCAGGTTGCAGATCAATCATCAGTTTTTCGATGCGATTTTGCATCAATTTCATTGTATTAATTCTAGTATCCACTTATCCATTTCTTTGGGTATCCAAAACCGGTTCCGTTTCGCGTTGGCCAGCTGGTCTCGAAGATGATGGTTCCTGCTTCTAATTGAACCGGACGAGATTATAGTTGGCGCTTGGGAGCTGACTTCTAAATATTTTGGCGTTAAGGATTAATAAATTAGACCAGACACGTCTTTTTAGATAAATTTTCTATTCAAGATTTGATTCTATGGATCATTATCCTAACCACAAGAGTTTTTTTTTTCATTTTCAGAAGTGTAATATCGCTTCAATTAAGATCTGGAAAATCGAAACCCAGTTGGAAACAAATTTAGAAAGGAATTTAAATTTTGTAGTAGGAGTGGCCATTGACCCTGTTATTTCTGTTCAATTTATTTTTAAATATGCTATCTATTTTTAAATAATTTTATTGGTATATATCTTATTCTAATAAATTCATCTTCTTTAAAAAAATGTTATTCATTTCAGTCCAATTTGAACGTTTCTAGTCCCTTTTTTTCTATTCGTATAAAGTTCAGTTTATACTCTTCGTTACAATTCTATCAATATGTAGTAATATTCGGAACCTGCCGGTCTCATCAACTACCAGGCATATAAAATTTTCCATAAAAAGATTAAAACTGTCATTTTCTCTAAGTATCTATTGAACTGTTGGAGATAGGAAAAAATGAACGACATTTTTAGATTTGCCATCTAAAGAACATAATTGTTGCAGGTAAACAAACTCATGAATACATAAAAAATAAATACCATGAAGAGAAATAATATAAACATTCGGTAAAATTTAAAGCGTATCAGTGATGACCTTTGAAGGCCTTGGGAGCCTGTTGGGATATTGTTGCCCTTGTCTTGAATTGGACTACAAGACATAAATAAAGTCTCGCGGTCAGGGACTAGACAATAGCGAATTCGGTTATCTGCACTGGTGTACTCCAAAAGCTCTCCGACCTGCTTCTTCCCACTTATTTTTACTTCTTCCTTCTCACTCCGACCTCCTTCAAAACAGGTCGGAGTGCTTTTGGAGTAGGGTAGAGCGGGGTCAAATGTGCCGCGGGGAAAAAGTGCCACATACTATAACACAAAAAGAAATAATTTGTTACTCGACCGGACATTTTCCGTCGATCGGTCGAATCACCATAAACTCCTGATAGCCGTTGGCACCCGCTAAAAGCTATTTTTGAGATCATGGCTAAGATTAAATTGTTTTTTTGTGCAAAAAGTAGTTCTATCGTCAACGTTTCTTTTTGGTCCCAACTCTTATTCTTACGTGTCATTGTCACGAAGTGGGTGTAATTTGATGCGTAATTATGTATTTTTGTAGCGCAAACAGCTTACTCTTCAAAATATTTTGTGTTGTTTCAGAAATGTTGATTGTGAATAATCGGAATGTGTGGGGGTAAAGGTGTTAAGTGGCACTTTCTACCCCAGAGTTTTTATGCCCTTAGGCTATTTCACAAACTCTAGCTGTCGAAAAAAATTGATTATAATGGATTCAGTGTCATTATGCACCAACTGGGCTCACGAAAAGTATGTTGTGATTTGGCACTCACAAATTTTTGTCTGTATTAACGGCGAAAGTGACGATGAATAAGTCTCTAATCATAACAGTTATCTGAACTGTGTTGGTACTTTTTACAACACCGCTTTGAACTTTTCGCCTCACGTGTGGGACAAGAAGTACCATTAGACAGCGTTTTGAAAAATATATATGACATAATGGATGGAATGCATATACATTTATTATGATTATAATTTGGGACTTTAACCGTTAACTGGCAAACCTCAACAAAATTACGTACTTGGCACATGGGTTCTTTGTACCCCAGCTCGGAAAACATGCAACAATTCTGAAAGTTATTAACATTTCGATCTGAAGATTTTTTCTCAGATATTTCAAATCTTTCTTTATTGTAATAATGCATCATATTTGCAGAATTTTATTTGTTAATAGCGAAAAAAATGATTGACAAAAACAAGTTATCGATTTTTCACGGAATCTTGAAGAAGGTCTGGGGTCCTTTGGACCCCCGCTGCCAGTTATTAGTTAATGTCTTACATATATTTTAAGGCAAAAATCAGGCAATATTTGATTTCGTTTAAACACAGTATTATGACAAGTAAATTTTGGTGTTCTTAGCCCCGCCCTAACCTACACCAGTGCAGATAACCGAATTCGCTATTGGAAAACGTCTTGAGCATGTCTTAGCTATATCTTAATTGGGGGGGGGGGGGGTGAGGATCTAGCCAAGTCGATATTTTTCGATCCGCTATTACACCTTTTTATTCTATCCCTCGTTCCAAGTTTTGGAAAATTTCTCTCTATGAGCCTCTTTACACCGTACGCTATTCGGAAGCTTAAACTGCTTAAGTGGCAGCAGAGTGGGGATAAGCGTAACTGAGACGTAACCTTGGCGCATGAGAGAAAGAGAGACTGGACGCTTGCTCTCTACTCACTCCCATGCTCCAGAGTTAGGCCTCAGCTACGCTTATCCCCACTTAAGCAGTTCAAGCCTGCAACTAGCATGCGGTGTAAGGAGGCTCTTTTACGTATACGTAGATAAGTAAACTGCTCGCAGAATAGAACAAACCACGATAAAACTAGTTGGAATTGGATGGCACATTCAAATGAAATTTTTTAATAGAAATGAATGGAAATTAGCCCTTACTTTACATAATTCTGGGGTGACCTACACCCTAGCGACAAAAATGGTTTACAAAAATAATCTATTGAATATTTTTACTTGAAAATTTTATCTGATCATTTTAGGAGTTCATTTTCAAGGATTATGTAGCTTATATAGCCAAAAATTAAAATTTAGCAATAATTAATAATTATTGAAGTAAAGAAAAATGATCGTGGGGTGTTTTGCACCCCAGACTATCAAACAAGGGTTAAATCATTAATTTTTCACGTGCATGGGAATATAGGATAGAAATGAATAGATTGAGAATGGTTTCAAATACATAAATGGATACGATTTGATAGATTCGGAATAAAATAAGATAGAAATTCATGAATGAAGATTGTTTTTAGAATATATTAGGACATGGCTGAGGATCAAGCGAACAAAACTGGTTAAATATTTTTTCTGAAAAAATGAGTTACGCATGGTTTTAACATTTTTAAGACTTAAGGGATATGATTATTAATAACCTGTTTCACAAAAAAGTTATATCCCATTAGAATCTCGCTTTAAAAATGTCGCAACTTTCAAAATATATAAATTAACTCAAGGTTATCAAAACCTTGCAATCAGTTGACACCTACATTATGTATAACCAAATAAAACTACCCATTGTGCAATGTTTTGATCAGTTTCTGTAGCTCAATTTAATATTAGGGCATTCCGTATGTATATGATACCATTTGAAATTTTCTTCTATTTTTGGTCTCTTGGAGATACAGCATTTGTCTAATTATTGAGGAATTATCTCGATGGGACCTGTCATGTTTTATTCGCTTGCGCCTTAACAGCATGGAAAAAGAATTAATATTGAATCAAGAAAATATCGTTTCGTATACCGTACCGATATTTTCTTAATTCGATGCTATTTTTTCTGTGTATACTTTAAATAATATATAGGTTCAAAATGGCCTAGGACAAAAATGGATAGAATGAGATAAGATAAGGATAGATTAGGGTAGATACTTTTAACCCTAAATATTGATATTCTAAAAACGTATGTGTACATTTTAATTAAATTTGGTGTATATTACTCTTCTGCATCTACAAAATTTTGATTATCCACTATAGTCAACCATCCCCAATAAAAGAGACCTAAAATATTCACTGAAGATTATTTGCTTCCTTTTCATTTGGTTAGTTATCGAAATCCAGAAAAGTGGTTTTCGAAAGGACAAAGACTCAAGATCACATCTGCGACGTCTGGTGACTTTTGCGTCTGCGGTTACCACGGGGAGAGATATTCGCTCATCGTTTTGGCGCTGTCTCTTTAAAATTCAGAGTGGTCGTGCCCGAAAAGGAAAAACCAGTTGGATGACCGTAAGGAGCCGGTCGGTGACGGGGATAGCAGGATTAATTTGAGAGAATAATAATTATTGGCGATCAACGGCTGACTGATACTACTGAAAGATAAGCGAGGGGTAGACGAGCCCTTTTGTTTCCAAAGCGATCGAAGAGTCCCTCATCACTCTCCCGTTTTCTCGTCTCGAAACGTCGGTTTATCTACGGTCAATCTAATAATTAATTTTAAACGCAATATAATTGGTCCACCGCTTACTTAGGGGGTGTCCTCTCTTACTCGCGAGACGATTAGCCAGCGCTATTTCAACGACCCTTAATTGACTCGTTCCCGCCTGAAAAGTCTTACTTCGCCTCCAGCCACCAGTCAGCCTTAAGTGGGAGCCTTCTAAACACATGCAGTGTAATAGATGCTACTCTAGTTCCTCTTAACAGGTGCCACTCTTTACTTCCTTGGATTCTAACTAACCGTCTTACATTTTCAACCAAAGCAAAAAGTGAATTAAAAAATAAAAGAGTTGAACTTCCACCGGTGTCGAACCCATTAGCCACCATCTGCTTCTCAGATAATTTGGATATATATATATATATATATATATATATATATATATTTAAAGAAAATTATTTTGCAGCTATTTCCAGACAAAGAAACGTTTACGTGATTGCCAGTCTAGTTCTTTGTTACTTCTCAATCGTGGTATGCTACACACCTTATTAGATCACTTATCTTTTTATTTTATGACTGTCTTTCCTGCGTTCTTGACTGAAAACTCAAAATCTTTCGACTTTATTTATTTCAGATCAATCTCAAAATTCTTCTAGGCCCCGATCAAAAACTACGTCACACTGTCACGGGGGTGGGGGGATAACAAGTTTTGTGACGATTTCTGACGTAGGGCGAAGGGATATCGCAGAATGTGAATAACAATTTTTTGAAATCCTTAACAAAATAGAAATTAGTGATTTTATTTTTCAAGTAACGCATTTAAATACAGTCTTCACTCTCCTTCCCTATTTCCGTCTTCACGACTTTTTAAAAAAAAATTCGAACTGAATTAACAGAACCCAATAAGAAAATACAACTATTTTTTATTTAATGTTATTCCTTCTAATTGAAAATTCCACTCTTATATGTTTGCGAATTTAACTATTTTGTTGATAAATCGTCTTTTTTTTAGTTGCAAATTAATTTTCTTAAGTAAAAATGTAACCAATTCATTTTTGGCTCTAAATTGATTGCTTTAAGTTGAAAATTTATCATTCTCGTTGAAAAATCAACATTAGTTGAAAGTTAAATTACTATTAAAAAACTTTTCTTTTGTCTAAGATTGAACTATTGTGTTCAAAATTAACTTATTTGGGATTGCAAATTAAAATATTTTTATTTTTGATTGAAAATTGATCGTTTTTAGTTGAAATTTCAACTATAAAATTTTTCAATGAGAATTCATCTATTTTGGTTCAAAATTATACTAGTCGGTTGAAACTTGAACTACGTTATTAAAAATTTATTTTATTGGTTGAACCTTTAATTCTTTTGTTAAAATTTTTTTCATTTTGCACGAAAATTAATTTTTGATACTGAAAATTTGATTATTTCTTTTTTACTGGAAAATTGATCGCTTTTAGTTAAAAAATCAACTATTGCATTTTTCATCCAGGCCAATTAGTGCATTTTTTGGGGACACAATTGCAGAATGGAAGCGGTATGGATATTTGTGTGGTTTTGATGCCTGGGATGAAGGCCAGTATGTTTTCAACAACAAATACGCAAACGCAAGAAACTGCGCACTTTTCATAATTTGCAAAATCAAGTTTTTCGAAGATTGTGATCATGATATGAATCTGGGGGAAAAAGTGACATTATAAACTAAAGATAATTAAAAGATCTACAATTTGATTGCTCAGCTTTTGAGATTGGTTGATTTGTGTACTTAGAAAAAAATAAAAAGCGGCAAAACTGGTCACTTTCCAATTTTCGTAATAAAGCACGCACATCCTTCAAAATCTGCGAAAATATGTGTTTTTGTAAGATGAAAGTTTGCGCAAAATTTTAGCTCAAAATACACGGAGAAAAATGGATGTTTAAATGTAGATGTTGAAAGGGTAAGATTGTACTTCCTAACATGCAGATATTCATGCCGAACAGCTACTATCTTTTTGAGATGTAAGGCGTAAACATATTTTTATGTTAAACGGAAACACATTCAGATATTAAAATCGTCCTAGCGCATGCGCATCGCGCATTGGAATTTAAGGACTATATTTGACAGCTATATATTTTTGATATTACAATTATGGAATATTACAATTTCGGAATATTTCCAAAGAATGAAAATTAGCAATCCTTATTTAAAATTAGATAACAACTTTTTTCTTTCTACACGAGGGAACAAGGTTCTTAAGTTTGAGGTTATATTGACTCGAACACATTTGACAAAATATTTGTAAATTTAAAATACAATTTGAGCTTAAGTAACCTAAAATAGATAGAATTTTAAATGCTGATTACAGATCATTCGTTCTCAGCTTACTTACCTCGTTTTTATTTTTTATTTTGAATTACAAATATTAAACATAACCTGAACTTGACTGAACGTATCATCCGATCAACATTTCATGCCCTTTATCTGTTCTTCGTTTATGTAGAAACATTAAAGTTTAATTTTAAATTCTCAAATAACTTATCAATTAATTCTTTAAATGATCACAAATAAGTAAACTCTTCAAGTATTTACAGCCGTTATTTGACATAACCATACATGTAATATTTCGGATGTTTCAATTGAATATTTTGGATGTTACAGAATAACATCTTACTTTTTAAGATCTACAGATAATAGCTATGAACATCTAGATTGCTGTCCTATAGTTAAACATAAAATATGTTAAACGTGAACATCTAGATGTTACGTTAAAACATCCATTTTTCTCCGTGTAGTAAATACTTTTGCGGGAAATCTGTTTATTGTTCAAAGATTGACTGTTTTTCGGGGGCTGTACTTTTTATAAAAAATGTTTAAAAGCAATGAAAATGTATAATTTCAATCTCAAACACCTGCAGTATCCAAAACACTACTCGGATATTTTTTTCGGAATAAAGTTGGTCAAAAAGGGCTGAAAGTATGAAAATGCGTTTTTTTCTTATAAACGAATAGAATAACTTTGTTGGTTTTCATCTTGCAAAGTCGCGGTTCTAGTCCATTGACAGTTATGAGTTCTGAATGAACAAACACAATAGTTAATTGCTTCACGATAATTAGGAGAAGAGATCGTTTTTTTATAACAATTCTTGCACCTGTAATATTCAATCTAGAGAGCTTACATTTTTACAGAATGTAGATGTAGATGAAGACTAACTAATGGCAATAAAATTGGCAAAATTTTCATTTGTGAATTGCCTGTTTGAAATTGCAATTTATTTACGGACAACATGTGGCTCAGTGACTGATGGCGGAGTGGGGGAATCAGATTGTGCGTGGAAGGCGTTCGCGCCCAAATTGAATTACCGTCTTCGAAATGCCTCCGGTGCAAAAATGTCGCGAATGAAGCAAGATATCTAGAAATTTTTTTACAATTTGAGCTAAAATTTTACCCTGATTAACAATCCTATATTAAAAGCTCGCAAATGATACATCCAATGCTTGAAATGCTAGAATATTTTTATTATTTTCACTATTTGCACAATTCCTGAAGTAATTTTCCCATTGAGTGTGAACTGAATTTCATCGTTTTAAAGTTTCTTCAATCATGTTCAAGAAAATGAGTATAAAATGAAAAGTTGATTGCCATATAAACGCAGGGCGTAATATTTTAGAAAAAAATTAGAAGCAAAGGACAGAACATATAACAAAATGCAATGTATTTCTTTGTAAGCACAGTGTATTTATTTAACACAATTCGTATGAAGATACGAAGATACGCCTGTTTCTCGCAAGCTCAAATTCGTCCTCGCTTTCGTCGATTTGCAAATTCATTCAATATAAAGTACATAAAGAAACTAATAGCAGAAGAAATGTGTCTATATTTATAATGAACGACTGTTTTTCGCAATATAAAATTTGTTTTCGCTTTTATCTTCTTGCGTATTTCTTCAACACAAACCGTTCAAAGATACAAAATTCAGAAAAAAAGGCGTACACAGAAAAATATGTATAGATAAAACATAAAAATACTGAAAAATATAATAAACAGAACTGAAATGTATTTGAATAAAGTAATTCTCTTTTTTTTTTAAGCAGCCAATTGTATGTACGATTCGTAGATTTTTATAACTTTCAATTAACTATATACGCATCCAAATTTTGCAAACGTATATAAATTTCATAACAAGTTCTGCTATTAATTGCAGTCGTTCTTATTTCAATGTTGCCTTTTTAAACTACATACTTTTTACGTAAACTATACAATGAATTATAAATTTGAAACATATATGAAAATAATTTCCATTTAATTATCGCTATATTCAGATTTACAACATTTTGATTTTAGCTATATAATATATTTGCCGTAAGGATTTAATAATGTCATACATTAACAATAATAGAGAAAATAAATCAATATATAAAGATGCATACGTAAAGTATATAAAATTAACAATTAGCTTTCTCTTCTATTTCAGTAGAATCAAAGACTTGAAATTTATGCCGAGTCCCAGTTACAGTACAGAAAAATCGAAAAATTATCAAAATCAATTCAAACACATATCTTCCAATATTAATGAAGAAAGATGAAAACAGTAAAACATTACTTAAATACATTTCCACAAAACTTTATAACCTGTGTTTAACGAACAATCAATTTTTCATTTTATATTCATTTAAAATACAGTTCACATTCAATGGAAAAATTTCTTCAGGAATTATGAAATTAGTGAAAATAATAAATATATCCTTACATTTGAATCATTAGATGTACCATTTGCAAAGTTTTATTATAGGCTTCTCAACCTGCGCAAAAAGTTAGCCCAAATTAGGAAAAAGAACTTTGTTCACGAGATTCTTACACCTGACGCATTTTGAAGACGGTAATTTAATTTGAGCGCGAACGCCTCCCACGCGCACTCAGGACAAAGTTTCTTTTACTCAAAGAAAATTTCTTTGAATCAAAGAAAAATATGTATTGGTTCTCAGTCAAACAAATTTTTCTTTGAATCAAAGAAATATTTTGGTCGCCTTTCTTTTTGTGGTTCAACAGAATATTTTACTATTTGAAT
>CAKNWT010327507.1:0-11060 GCA_932066315.1 Andricus coriarius | reverse complement strand
ACTTATTTTCGTATCACGTGTTGTTTGGCGAAAAAAGACTTGCATAAAAACTAGTCTTAATTGGTCCAAGTCCTTTTGGGAAACTTCTTCTAGTTCCATAAACTACGAAATATATGAAGTCAGTGAAATCACTAAAATCCACCAAATTCGACATATATGTTGTGTGTGGTTTTCTGCATTTTCGATTTTTCAACAACACTGATCTCCTTTTTGAGCCCTGGAGAAGTGTGGTAAAGCAGTATAATTCAATTCATACTGATATTTTCTTAATTGAATGCTAATTTTTTCCGTACATGATTAATTTTCAAAATTTTAATAATTTGATGTCACGTATAATATTGTATACATATTTCTATTTCGCAGATGTTTGCACATTATTTTAATTTTGATCATAGTCACCCGAGTAAAAATTCTTCGACTTGGCTTCGACTTAAATTGCCCCCAATGCTAATAACATGTTCACGTTATTAGCTTATTTAAACTTCTTTTTATTCTAAGAGACGAGATTCTTTTTCTGCCTTATTGCAACCAGAAAACTGCAACTTTTTCTTTAAATTTGAAGCCCTGAATTGAAAAAAATATTTGTTTTAAACTGCAACTTAAATATTTATTTTGTGAACTACCTGACGTTAGTAAAATCAATCAGGATTTCTCTAAATAATCTAATTATTTAGTGAGTTTTCACTGATTAAATATTAAAAATCCTTTATGTTTTGATACAGTGACTTATCTTTCACTTATTCAAATTTAGGGAGAATTGAACCAGGATTGGTTGAAATGCTGTTTTTCGTATGTGACGTTTAAAAATCAAACAAATTTTGGAATTGGATTTTCGACAGTTAAAACAAAAAAAAACTTTTTTGCAAAAACGAACTATTTAAAAGTTTTTTGAAATTTACTGTAATGTTTAAAATTGTATGCAGTATTTGGAAAGGCTGTGACTAGTCGTCCCGAAAACTATATATAATATATAATATATAATTATATTTATAACACAATTGATTAAGCTTTCAGGTTTAGTTTCTCGATTGAATCGTTAGCAACTTTATCACTGATAACGATGTCCTCTAAATCTACAAAGTTATCAAATGAATCGTTTAGGAAATATTTGAAATGGATATCATCAAGAAGAATCTATTTCATAGCGACTCTTTTTCTAATGTTTTGATTTTCTGTTTATGTTTCTTGAAAAATGAATCGAAAACTTGTAAAAAAAAGGAACAGGGGACTTTTATTTGAAGTTAAAAAAAATGAAATGCATTTAAAATATCTTGAAAATTGAAAATTACCGAACAAAAGAGGTATTGAAAATTATTGTAAACGAACATTAATCATTCGAAATTGTAATGGAAATTTCCGAGGTATATATCAAAATCTTATTTTGGATCCTATAAAGTATAATTAAAGTTCAATAATTTAAAAGTTTCTAAAAAACCTGGTAAACTGCTTCTAGATTTGCAGCTGAATTTATCGAGGACGAAAAATCGTTTTGTATATATTTCCCTCAAAACTAAATAAGATAACTTTTGAAAAATCAATTTTTGCTAACATCGCAGCTAACTTTGGGTTAGTTAATTTGACTAATTTGGAGTTTGCAGACTTTTTTTTAAACCACAAAATATGAAAACTTCATTCTATCGCGCGCGCGAATGCTTTGTTTTTAGAAATTTCGAAAAAGATATTGTTTGATAAAGTAGCTTCATATTACTGTGAATAATTATTTTTTTGAAAATTCGTTTTTTCTTTTGTTTCAACCTAATTTTTTTAACTGAAAACTTAAATATTGTATTTTTCGTTGAAAATTGATGTATTTTATTGAAAATTTGTTCACTTTGGTAGAAAAGTAATCTTTTTGCTTGAAAATTCAACATTTGAACTCATGTTGAAAAGTCACCTTTCTTGGTTGAATTCACCAGTTTTTGTTTGAAAATTAAAATCTTTTCTCCGTCGAAATATCAAATTCCGTTTAAGATTTATAATTTTAATTAAAAATTCATCTCTTTGTTGAAAATTGATTTTTTAACTAAAGATTCAAGAATTAAATTAAGTTATTACTTCAGTTAAAGTTATTATTCCAGTTGAAGATACATTCATTCATTTGGTGGAATATTTGGTTCATATTAGAAAGTTCATTTTTTTAACTGGAAATTTAACTATTTCATTTTTGGTTTACAACTGATCTTTTTTAGTTCAAAAGTCAACAATTTGGTCAGAAATGTCTCTTTTTAAGTTGAAAAGTCATGTAGTTTGTTGAAAAATCGCCTTTTTGGTAGAAAATTAATCTTTTTAGTTAAATATTCAACTAATTGCTTAAAAATGTATCTATCTTGTTAAAAATGCAATATTTTCACTTGAAAAGTTAAGAATTTAAATTTGTTTTAATTTAATTTAATATAGTACCCACATTAGTTTTATCTAAATATGCACTGAATTTTAAGTATAAGAAAATAAAATAAAAATTTGTTTGAATTATTATTCAAATTCGTGGACTTTAGAAACAAATTTAATTATTCCTGGAGAAAATTTGAGATACCTGGAAAAAACCTAGAAAGCTTAAGGAATTTTTCTCCATGATTTGAGTAGACATCCTGTAATAGAGCTACTAAAATTTATTTTGAAAATATGATTTCCAAATAAATAAAAAATTAAAATTCGTAAAAATTTACAAACCTAAACAACTTGGGAATATTATTCAGATTGTGACAAAAGACTGATATTACAATTTTTTTCAAAATTGTGTAATTAAAAAATATGGAATATTCTTATAGAAGCTTATACATTTCTGCTCAGATGAGAATTATAAGATTAAATATTGTTTAGCACCATAGAATTTAACTTTTTTTAAATTCATTAAGTGCATTAAAAATCAATTTATAGTTAGAAGAGGATAACATAAATTGACCGCGTTTAAAAAATCCTCAAATTGAAAATTACCGATCAAAGGAGGTATTGGAAATGATTTTAGAGGAACACTGATAATTCGACATTGCAATAGAAATATCTGAGAAGATATAACATTTTTATTTTTGATCCTGGTAGAAATTTTGAAATAATTCATCCAATAGCTTAAAATTGTTTAAAAAACTAAACTATGAAGTATGATTAAAGTTTTACAATTCAAAAGGAGCAAACATTTGTTTCATAAATACCTTAAAATTAAATGAGACATCTTTTGATAACTAAATTTTTGCTGAAAACACAACTAACTTTTGTGTTACCTGCCTGATTATAACTAAAAAGAATCTCTTTGGACTTTGAAAATTATGATCAAGAATTTTTGTGCTGAAACTTTCTAACTTTTAAAAATCTATTTAAAACATCAGAATATTGCATCGCTAATATGCCTAAATATTTAATTTGTAACAGAGTGTAGTGCATAAACTTTTTAGATTAGTTTAAATATTGGAAAAGTAGTTTATAATTTTAATTGAGTTCATAAAAATCATATATTTCTCGTAGCTAAGCAAACTTCACAAATTTATATACATTTGACAAAATTGGACCTTTTATATGGTTACAGGAATATGCAATTCCCTTTTCAATATTATATCTTGACTAACTTTGTCTACTTGGATTACAGGTTACGAGACCGATCGCGCGCTTGAGCGTGCGTGTTCCGTATTTGAAAATTTATTTTGCTGGAAAGAATTCGAGGGCATGTGGAACTTTGCCGTAAGAGCAAATTACTTTACGCAGGTTTTTGTGAATAATTTTTCAAAAAAATCATGGTTTTCAGACGTCCGTGTTCATGTTCTTTACATCTGGGCAATAATATTTTTGTTTGAAATTGTAGATTGTGAATAAAAACCCACGTAATCTAATTTGTTGTATAGTAAAGTATCATGTAACCTCAAGATGTTTTTAAAACATTTTTTATCGATTGTTTAAAAAGTAAACTAATTATTTTAGTCAAATAATTCTGTGTATACATAATTTTTAATCATTTCATTCGGGCGTTGTTCTGCCAAGAAAATACGTAAAGATTTCCAAGATCTAACTCGAGAAAATGCCACGTACAATTGTCTATGATTGAATACATCTTTACGAAGATCTACTCCAATTTTTTCGAAAGTTTGTCCTTGGCTTCTATTAATTGTCATCGCAAATGCTAATTTGATTGGAAATTGTCGCCGCCTAAAAGTGAAAGGGTAAACTTCGTCACAATATAATGAAATTCGATGGATGAACACAATATTTCCTGCTTCATCCCATGTTAAGTACGACATCTTAAACGATTATTAGCAAGTTCAAGTATTTGTAATCGCGTTCCGTTGCATAAACCTTCATTGATACTTAAGTTTCGTATGAGCATTACAATCGAATTACTTCTTAACCGTAATTCATACGGTGGAAAATTAGGAGGGTTCAAAGTATTCAGATATTCCGGCAGTATTGCATTAGTAATATCTCCATTATCGCAATTTTCCGTACTATCTATACTTATGTAAATCCGTTCTGTTGTTTTGTCGAGTAAATGTACAAATCTGCAATTGATTTCTTCAACATCAACGTTATGTGCAGACAATACGGCCACCTTAGCTAGATCTTCATATCTACGATTAATAACTGTTTCTGTGAAAATTATATCTACTATATCGTCAGTTCTAGGAGCTACACATTGTTCTGGTGCTAAAAGATTATTATCATTGTCATTTAAACTACCATTGCCAACAGACAACAGATATTTAGAAAATTCTGTTTCCCCTGGTAAAGTTCGCATATTTTCAGTTAATGAAAACACGGAAAAATGTTTCCATAATGCACTGTACTTGACAGATGAATTTACCAATTCACTTCGTGTAGCTCCGACTTTCACAGGTAATAATTGCCTAAAATCTCCTCCTGACAACATTTATTCCCCGTCAAATGGCAAGCCGTTATTCATGAAATCTCGCAGAGTTCTGTCAATCAATTCCAATGCATATCTTGGTGCCATTGAAGCCTCATCCCAAATAAAAATATCGACGTTTCTTAAATATTGAGCATCTTTTGAGTGATTTCGGGTGATTGATACGGAATCAGAAAATAGAGGAACAGGCATACCGAAAGTTTTGTGTACAGTTTTCCGATGGGGAAGTAATATTGCAGCAATCACTGTAAATACCATTGTACAAATAGATTTATTTTTTATTCGTAAAAAATGATACAATGTAGTGTAAATGAATGGTTACAACAATCATTGAATGCATTTTTTTTGTTAGCTACTTTTTCAGCTTGGAAGTGTCTGGCATTACAATGTTTACATAAAATATTAATTTGTCCGGAATAGTGTTCTGTTACAGCTGGACTTGCAATATTGTCATAAAGATTTTGAGGATAAACAGAAGGTTGACAGTTTTGAGATACATTCACATTTGTATTAGAGGTAATCATTTGTTCAGTTCCTAAGGACTCAACTGTTACATTGTCATTTGCTTGTACTCTCGTCCTTTGGATTTTGCTGAGATTCTCTTTGATACGAATGTCCTTCTGACGAAGACGATACGCTCTTTGCTTAGCAGCATTTTTCTCTTCGTTTTTTAGTAATGATTCTTCTCCTGTGACTTTTTTCTGCTGAACTTGAGGGGATTCACAAATCTGTGTAATTTCTGTAACTGCAGTACTTGTTGATTCTGCTGGCAATTCCTTGATTTCTGAATAGGTATTAGCAGTTTTTTCTGTACAAATATCATCTTCTATTATTACATTATCTTTCTCATCACGCATTCTTCTACAAAAAGAACGTTGCCTATTCTTTTTTTTTTTTTTCGTTCAAAAAATGTAAACTGTTCTTCTTCAGCGAGAGAGCGTTCAACAGAAGGTTGACAGTTTTGAGAAACATTTTGATTGACATCAGAGGCAATTATTTGTTCATTTTCAAACGACACAACATTGTCATTTGTTTGTACTCTCGTTCTTTGAATTTTGCTGTTAATCTCATTGTTATGAATGTTCTTTTGACGAAGACGATATTCTCGCTGCTTAGCAGCTTTTTTCTCACGACTTTCTTCTAATGATTGTTCTTTTGTGTTCTCATTGTTACGAATGTCCTTTTTACGAAGACGATATGCTCGTTGCTTAGCAGCATTTTTCCCACGACTTTGTCGTAATGATTCTTCTTTTGTGATATTTTTCGGTTCAACTTGGTCTGTTTCACAATTCTATGAAATTTCGACCACCATAGTACTTCTTGATTCTGCTGGAAATCCCTTAATTTCTAAATTAGAATTAGGAGTTTGTTCTGAACAAATATCATTTTCAATTGTTACAATATTATCTTTCTCATTACCTATATTCCCATGAAAGGAACGTTGCAGATAATTGATTTTTTGTTGTTTTAAAAGTTCCCATTTTTCTTCTTCCGCAACACAGCATTTAATTTTGCGTTTAGGCATTTTCGCTTTCAAAATTGAAATGATAAATGTACTGGCGGTTATGTTACAATCCTACGTTTGTTTTTATTAAATTATTCATACATATAAATTCTACAAATCGTAAGCTACTCTAATAAATTATATTGTATTTTGTATCATTCCTTGAACATAGATCCTCATCATTACGTATAGATTATGGTATGATATCTTTGTTTTTAGCCAGTTTGTATCTAAATATTCAAACCGAATGAATTTGAATACTTGCGCATTCGGATTATTTCGGATTTAATAGGCTTGAATATGCGGTTTACACCAGTGCGGGTCGATGCTCATTTGTTCCGATCGAAGAATTGATTCCGATTTGGTCGGATTGAAAATTTGATTCTGATTCATTCGGATAGAAGTCCTCGGATTTAATCGAATTGAGTCGGATTTATTTTTGAGCGATTTTCAATAAATGAAGTTGAAAACTCTTTTTGGATGGATTTTTATTAATTCGGATACAGATTTCTGAATGATTTCTAATACTTCAAATTAGTTCGGAATTAATTCCTATCCAAAACTTTCGCCAGGGTTGTCGATAAGGGTTAAAATGGTTCTTACGTGAATTAATTATCAATCATGTCATTAATTGTTACAATATATTTTTTTTCTTGACATATAGAAAGAAACTACATTTAAACATTATATGTAGTATAACCTCAAAATTGTACAGTATCTTCCAATGAAAGGTTTAAATGAGCTTATTCAACCAGTGCCCTCACATGCAAGAAGTTAAATTCAGACACACCGTATTACTTCACATTTATAAATGAAGTAAGATAGTTCATAAACAGAAACATTTAAAAAAGTCAATATTATTTTATACAAAGGACATTGAGCCCCCCCTACATGGCGAAAGTATCGGATAGGAATTCATTCCGAACCAATCCGAAGACATCCGAATCCTTCCGGAATCTGTATCCGAATCAATCCGAGTTAATTCGAACCAATTCGAAAAATATTTTACATTTCGTTCGATCCAATTCGGTCAAAAATTAATCCGACTCAATCCGGTTCAATCCGAAAAAATCCGAAACAAATTCTCAACACGTACTCGGATTGACCTAAACCGATTTACTTTTCAAGTAAATCATTTAAGAATGTGGAGGTTCAAATTTCATGGGTTTTAAAAATAATCTTTAGTTGGCGACAAAAAATCTATTTTCCAATTTGAACAAATAATAAAAACTTGCACCCAAGATATAGGGATGCTGAATAAGATTAAATAAGCTTTCATTAAAAAAAGTATTCTGTTCCTGGAAAATAAAGACTTAGTATGACTGTATCGCTCTGTGACAGACGATTTTTCGTTAAAAGATCTATAAAAAGAAGAAAGTTATACGTTTTTTTTTTTAATAAACGATAGTAATTTTAAGAAATAACTTTCGTGACCATAAGGCATAAAGTTGAGTGAAAAAACCATAGAAAAGTGGCTTTTTGTCGAAAATGCACAATTCAGATTACTACTACTGAACAAAATTACAAATAGTTTTATTTCATGACTTTTTCTTTGAAAATAGAAGTATTTTATTATTTTACTGCACTTAAAGACTTTAGTAAAGATGAAGTTGGTCAGAAAAAGGTTTCAAAAAGGTAACAAGTTAGGCAATAAAAAAAAAGTAGATGGGCGACAAGTACAAAGAGTCAGGTATCTGGTTTTGAATTAACAATATTTTTATTACTATATTAAAAATGAGCTATTGAAAACATCCTTTTAACACAACATGTATTTGAGTTTTAGGAATTTTCTACGCAAAAAGCCCATTTTCTTAAAAAATGTTGATTATCTAGTTCTGAACTGCAACCCTTCATTTGTGAAATACTTGACGTATTTGGGAAATCATTGAGACCTTTGTGCACTCTTTGAAATCACTGTTTTTGCATGATATTTTTTCTAAAATGACCGGTAAATCTTGATATTAATTTATCATAATATAAAATTAGAGTTAATGGTGAAAACATTAATTGTTTCCGTGTTTTGAAATATTTTGATCCATTCAACGTATATTTTTACAAGATTTTTGACATTTTACCATCGTGCGACCTTTAGTAATGTGTAAAATTCATATCCATCATCAATACATTCTTTGATGTCTAAGTTTTATACTATTAACCCTTAATTAAAAAAGAATATTATATGTAAGCTGACAATTTTTTCAGTTCGAAATTATAATTTTCTAAAATGTTCAACTTTTTGGCAAACATCCATATATATATTTCTAATAAAGGTAAAAACCTCATGATTACTTATTTCATATATTTTGCGAAAAATGTTTCTTCGAGCATACAAAATACTTAAATTCTTTCAATATTTTTGTTTTAACTTTGAGCATGTTGCAACACGCATGCAGACATTTCACAGTAGTGGTGATGACATGGTCCGGTTGTATAGGAAGTAAATTTGAATGATCCCAAGAACATTGAAAAATATTTATTTTAAATTTAATTAATATTTTAAGAAGACGTTGAAATTTGGACAATTTTCAATATTTTCTGGAAAATTGACAAAATAACAACATCTTTATAAGAACTTAGTGGTCGGGATAAAACCGGAAGCCCCTGGAGATGTCAAAATGACTGATAACTAGACAAGTAGACGCCATGTAGGTATTGTCATTTTACCCAACAAAAATGCTAATAAAAAATCGAAAATTGAAATATTAACGTATATGACACGATATACAAAAAACGGTCAAGACAAGTAATTGTTGCTTTTCAACGGACCCGGAAAATTGCTTTTAGCATTTTATGAATAGTACTCGTTTTTCTTTCAATCATCAAGAGTGTTATTAAAAAATCGAAAAGTTAAGTTTGTATGCTGAGAAAAATGTTTGTTTGAATTAAACAAATTGTTTTTCAATCAAACAAATTAGTTCCTTGATAGAGGGTCAAAAAAATGTTTGTTTGGTTCCAAGAAATTCTTTTGTTTGTCCTTATTTATTTGGTTCGAATAAACGTTTGATTAGTTTAAAAAAAAACTCTTGTTAAAATTAATTAAAGTTCTTCTTTAACTCGAATATATTTGAATAAATTATAGATCTAGTTCAAGTGAAGTGAATTTTTTTTATACCTAACCTCAAAATTCGGCATTGCTTATAAAAAAGATTTATAAACTCTATAATATGTTTTTTGTCAATTATAATCAACATTATATACGTAAAAGCATGAACACTAATTTAATTTTCATGTTTAATACTGGTTAATTTCTAACTTTGTAGCACTGCTATGCAATGTATTTTTTCTTTGAACCAAATAAATATTTTTATGCATTCAAATCAACAGATTTTAAGCAAATGCACTGTTTAATAAAAGCTAAAATTTTGTTTAAATCAAATAAACTGTACTAAATCAATTATTTGTTTTAATTAATAAGGCACATTTTTTCCATTTATCAAAAATTAAATAAACGTTCTTTTAGATAATGCAAAAAAATTTTGTCTTTTAATTATATAAATTCCAAAAAAAATTTTTGTTTGTTTCAAACAAACATTTTTCGGTGTGTTGTCTACGAACACGAGATACAAAAATTAGTCCAAAGAATGAATTGTTACTCTTTTTATAATTTTTAATTATCAACCATTAACTGCAGCCTTATGTCGTTTTTTGGTAGAACCTCTCTAAATATTAAAGAGAGTGAAATCTTACTGACTCAATTGGAGAAAAATGAGCCACTAAAGATATGTAGAAAATTGCTAATTCGAATAGTCGCAATATTTCCTGAGTCGATAGTGGAAAACTAATACTTGTTTAATGGAAATATAAAATTTATATTAGGCTTTTTATATTAATTACAAGTAGTTTATAGGAATGGGAAACGTGAAAAATAGAAAAGTTCAATAAAAAAACGGTATGCTGTAACATTTTGAGTTTTATTAAAACAATAAGGAAATTTGTAAGCAGGCTACGTCACGTCCTCCGACATAATACATATCCATGTTAGTGTTCAATGATTTTGTTTCGGAGTCCTGCTTTGTCCTTATCTGCCCTATTTAGCTGTGAAATAATTATTAACATTTATTATTATCTTAGAAAATCATGGGGAATACTACATTAAAGTTCTTTTTAACTCGCTCGTGAAAGTGATTTCGATATTCTTTAACATAATAATTGTAACACTCACAGGGCCGAATTTAGTACGGGGCCAGCGGGGCCCCCACAAAGTAGTGGCCCCCACAATTGTAACTAGTCGGTAAATCAAAATCGCTGCGACATGCACACACTTCTGCATCAGCTCCTACTTCGATGACCTTTTTTTTTTTTTAGAAGCCAGCAAGGAATTACAAAAGGCCCCCACATTTTAACCGGCCCTACGGCACGCAACTCTAAATGCGACCCTGAACATTCAACTCTGTTAGGGTGGCTTAGCTATAGTAAAATTGTATTTTAAAGGAAGAATCCACAAAAGCTTTCATTTGGTGGAAAAACAACCTGATAGATCAAATAAAATGCATATTTTTTTTTTAAATATTAGCAAGTTGTCAGAAGAGGAAAAAATCAGTCAATACAGAGAGATAGGAGAATAGCGCTTCAAATTTGAAAACACTCCTGTTTTTCTGAACAGAAAATTAATTCTCGATTTCCCTACAGTTTTAAATAAGAAAATAAAAATGTTGGCATATATATATATACAGGGTGTTTTTTTTAACTTGAGACAACGAAATATCT
>CAKNWT010327506.1:0-17939 GCA_932066315.1 Andricus coriarius | reverse complement strand
AAAACTTTGAAAAATGTTGTTTAACATTTTTTTTTCAATATTTCTTGAAAATATTTTCCTTAATAAAAAACTTAATTAATTCGCGCCCTTTCGGAATTTTGAACTTTTGCGCTTATACCCTTTTAATAAGCCAAAATTTGGCGCTTATGTCCTTTTGGAATTTCGAACTTTAGCCCTTATGCCCTTTTGCTGTGCCAAATGTTCTCGCTTATGCTCTTTTTTATTTTTAAAATTTAGAGATTATGCCCCTTTTCTTTGCCAAATATTGGCGCTTATGCTCTTTTAGAATTTCAAACTTTGGCGTGTATGGCCTTTTGGAATTTCAAACTTTGGTGCTTATGCCTTTTTGCTGTGCCAAATTTGGGCGCTTATGCCCTTTTGTTTTGATAAATTTTGGCGTTTATACTCTTTTGGCATTTCAAACTTTGGCGACATTTGCTGTTTTTGTAGAGCAGTTACCGTTAAAACCCGAATTTAGTTCAAAATAGTTTTCGTGAAATTCAGGTTTTTACGATAACAGATAACAATAACATCTAGAGATTAACTTCACGGTGAATATTCAAAACTCTTGCTCGATCTTGCTCGTCTTCCGAGCTTCCCGACTAAACTTACGAGACACGGGACAACTTCTCGATGTTGTTCGTCGAGATGATTCCCGAAATCGATGTTTTCTTGTATAGTCTTGCCCGAATGCACCTCTACATCAATGGGTCCAGTAATGCACAGTAATAGTAACTGTTGATTGTTTTCCCTTTTTGTAAAAAGTCGATGAACAATATGCCCTTCGAATCCCAAAAAACTGACGTCAACACCTTCCCAGCCAATTGTTGAGTCTTGGGTCGTTTCGGTGCACTTCCGCCGTGTCCTACCCACTCCTTGGCTGATTGTTTCGATTCTGGTGTATAGCGATGGATCGACGTTTCATCACAAGTCACTATTCGACGCAAAAAATCAGACGGATTTCGTTTAAAGATGTCCAAACAATGCTGGGAAGTGCGAACACGTTCAAGTTTTTGATCGATTGTCAGCAAACGCGGCACCCACCTTGCGGTTAGCTTTCTCATACCCAAACAATCATGGAAAATTGAATGTACTGACCCAGATGATATCCCTACGGCCTCAGCTAGCTCACGCACTTTCACTTTTGGATCATCCAATACCATGTCGTGGATTTTTTGCACGGTTTCTTGAGTTGTCGCTGTTTTTGGTGCTCCCCCGGCATGTTCTTCTTTTGTACACATTCAGCCTCTTTTGAATTCGGAAATCAAATATTTTACAGTTTAATACAATGGAGCAGATTCACCATAATATTTATCGAGCTTTTCTTTCGTTTCCTTTCCACTTTTTCCACGCAAAAAATAATGTTTGATCAATGCCCGAAATTCTTCTTTTTCCATTTTTAGAAAAATATCAAAACTTTCTTATTTTAACTAACAAATATTTACTACAGAAAAGTCTAGTGTCACTATTAAGTGCCAGATCCATCTGAAATGAGTAGTGTATTCGTGTGGAGGTTAGTATTTAAAGACTGGTGGCGGCATCTATTTGAGGCGGGGAGCATCTTGAACCACCTATATATATATATATATATATATGTTTGTATTTTTAAGTGGGATTCTATGTAGAATTTTTCAGCTAGATTTACAATCAGCTATCACATGATCACAGACGTGTAAAAATAACGTATGACATTTTAAATTTCGACTACTCCATTCAATATGATATCAGGTTCGGGTAGCTCCGTATAAAAAGTGAAGTCAAACTGATTATCACAGAGGACTAAACTGATCATCATAGAAGTTCGATTTGATCATCTTAGATAGTCGATTTGGCCATCCTAGAGGTTCGATTTGATTCTTACATATCTTTCATATAGTTTGTCCTTTTTCTACCTGCGTAATAAATATTGTGAAGTGATATTCTATACTACGCACGAATTAATTGAATATTCACGCCCAATCAACTTAAATTCAACTTTAATTCACCAATAAACTATACCTGGGCGAGCACAGACTCCATTCATAAACTGTTATAGGACAGAAGCCTAGAGAGGGATGGCCTGTTGCCATGAACAAATCCCTCGAGGCCTAGGGCTTGTCACTCCGCTGCTCCAATCCTTCACCAGACTAGGGAATTATCATTTATTTTAAAATGACATCACTAATTCCGTCGAACTTTCTTTTTAATCTGTTTATCAGGCACTCTCAGGGCCAGCATTGCCGTCTGTCACGTGTCACCATCCACAAAAAGAAACAACACGACTAGGCAGTCGTGACCCACTTACACACACTTCACGAATACAACACTCTCGCCTTCTCTCTCTCTCACATACACTGGAGGGAAGGAGGACATGCAGTTAAAATGTGGTATCGCAGGAGCTATGCCACGCACTCTTGTCAAGTGGAAAAGTCATCGATAGCAGCCGAGATTAAAGAGTGCACCATATAAACTAAAGTGCACATTGTGAGTGTTTGCGTCGCGCCTGCGGTGCAACGTAGGGAAGTTGCTCGCCATAGACTATAAACTATGCGATAGAACAGACTAGGGCAAATGACGAGTTACTGGAGGACGCTATTATGAACGCGCATCCACAGGCGTCTACTGCTGCAAGGTACCGTTTCGTATGCACGGACCTTGGTGTTACGCGCCAAAACTGTAGACCGCGTCGTTCTCGTTCACTCTGTGTTCGATTATTGTAGGGCTTCAACGCGCTTGTCTCGCGTTCCGCCAAAATCTCTGGCTAACCATTATCATTGGATATTATTATTATATTATCATTGGATATTATCATTGGATCCGTTTGGGCGTAAGGCCTCTTAAGTCACTAAAATAATAATCTGTTTGGTCGTGACGACTTTTATACTACTGTTCTGCGTCGGAAGGAAAAATCGCAAGGTATTTTACTCAATTTCACCTTCAAGTGTTCGAATTAGTAAAATAACTAAAATCTAATAAATCGTCGGCAGTGAACATAATCGTTTCGGTTTAGTCTTCCAACATGGCGCGAACTCATGACATCTAAGGTCAACCAAAGGCAACGCCATTTTGCAAGACCTTTCGTGTAATTCATAAACCACCATATTGGAGGGTCGTTGATTCTATATTCCTAATATTATTTTACGTTCGATCAACCAAAATGGTGGCTATCTTACATGACCTTTCGTGTCACCCATGGACCACTATATTGGAGGGTCGTTGATTACCAACTCGTGGGTCAACCGGTGTAGGGAAACAGGTATTATCTCCCATTAAAACAAATGATTTATATTTTTACAGGATTGTTTCCTAGGACGTGTGAGGCGTCCAATACCACAAATAAATGAACCTCTTTGTGACCCGTAATTTTGGTAGTATTTATTTAATACCGTTAATCTAAAGTGTCTTCCTTGTTTAGTATATTCCTAACCCTACCCCTCTCTGTGTTGAGCTAGTGGGGTGTAAAACTAGTAAAAGCTTATGGGTAGTAGTTCGAACTAGATTCAATCTAAAATCATTTGTTCGTTTAGGATCTGAATGTTTAAACGATCTGGCGCCCTCCAGGCAATAAAACATAATATCGAAACTGAAATTATGTCGCCAATGAACCGATATGTCAAAAATAACCTTTTTGAAATTAATTGGCCAACAAACCAGTAGCTCATACTTAACCTTTTGGTAATCAAGTGGCCAATAAACCAGCCGGTCAATCTTTAGTTTTACTTATATGAAAAATACGATATTAACGTAAAGTTGATGATTGATATAAAGTCTGAGTCAGTATTGGCTTAGGCATGACCAATAGATAATAAAATAGAAGTAGGGATTTCTGACTGTCCTAGGTATAAGCCAATAGTATCTATAATATAAAATAGTTAAAAACAAGGGTTATAATATATATGCGTGTGTATGTGTGTGTTTGTGTTTGCGTGTGTGCAATTTTTATTATTTGTGGAGAGCGAGGTGTATGAGACATGATTTGATATACACAAACAATTCACAATTGCATATTGACAATATATTACTTGAAGTACGTGAAGTTAAGGAAATGGCGTCACTGCATTGAATTGTACGATTTTAAACACTGGAATGAATTCAGAAATCGAAATCACATATCTCGTTACTTTCTGCATCATCAATGAATGAGGACATTTTTTGCACGTTTTTATTTAGAAACGAAACGGTGACAACAAGTTGATAGCTGAGCCTCAAAAGACACATTTTTCCTTTATTAGATTAAAATCAGAGTCTCTCTACGTCGAGAAAATTATGGAAAGACCTTTCTACCATCTTGAAGAACGGACTGTCTCTAAATTTTCACATTAACTTTGTCCATCCATTTTTTCCGTGTGCTAAGTTTCTAATGAGTTATCTTTAATAAAGGAGTTTTGTTTATACGGGAATTATATCTCTTTGATCCCTGTTAATTCCAAGAGGGTCCCACTCCTGTTTTAACAGGCTATGGGCTCGGGTACCCCACCTGCGTGAATCGTATGCAAAGAAAAATAAGGAGACGCGATATTTGTTTGACGGTATAAGAAGTAGAAATTTCAGATGAATTCCATTTTCTCTGCATATGAAATTCTGGATATCATCTCCGGTATAACACCGATGCCCCTCGATCATGAATCTAAGGAAGGAAAACTCATGGGTGAAATTAAACGCTAAATATATGTTTTATATTTTCTACGCCATGGAATACTCTCAAATGTTGTGGTTAATTACCTGCACTACAGCAAGTGAAATTAGTAAAATGTTAAGTGATATTCATGAGCAAAAAAATCCAGGTGATTAGATTGTGCAACACATTTTGGAAGTGCTGTATACGGTGGGACAGAGTTGCATCACTAAGTAATCATTTTATTTTGTGACGAGTACGCGCTGTGAAATGAAAATAAATTAAAAATTAAGTAGTTATTATAATTGACCAGCTCATTACTATTTGTTTTGCTCGAATAAAGAAAAACAAAATCATGTTGAGACGTCGATTACAATTCAGCCTAAGACTCGACGGTGCTCGAAATAAAAAAGAAACAATCTCCAAAAGATGAATTTCCCCTAGATTATCAAAATGAACTTGCGAAGCTCATTTTTGTTGCAACTCAAAACTACAACAATTTGGGTCTACTTTTCGGGTTCAGCAGTTTTCCGCGATTTTTTTTTATAAAAATTTAAAAATTCGTATGCATTTTAACAGAAAATCGAAAGAGATAAAATTCCAAATTGAAAAGATTCCCAATGTGAATCATCATTATTAACTAATTTTTAAGTACACTATTTGTTGGGAAATTTCACACGAAAAAGTTAGCTTACTAATTTTTCACAGACATATTGATAATTTAGCTTACACTGCTAATAAAATAATTGATGATTGCAGGTATGACAAGTGATTACATTTTTTTCCAAAAAAGTATGAGTGTGCGATAAAAAGCCGTGAAAAAATGGTAAAATTATGGATTCTTATTTTTAATAACAATAACAGTAAATGTGAGAGGCTTAACATATTCGTTGTTTGCGGGATTACAAAAAAATTTATGGGAGTACATCAGCCTAGTTTTTAACGACGAAAGCTCTGTTGTGTGATTTTAAAGCAATAATATGTTACAGAATATGTATATATATTTTTTCTTCATACAATTAAGACTCTTACTGTATCTAGACATCAATTTATTATCTGCGTGTTTATTCGTTTCTTCTTTATGTATCTTTAATTAATATAAAATAAAATTAATAAACATACAATAGTGTATATAGTATTAATGAATTAATAAAATACTTGAAAATCGATACGTTCAAAACATAACACTTTGAAACTCCAAGAATATGATAGTTAAAAATATTTAAAGACATTTAACATAAATTGAAAACTCGTGAAACAGGGCCGAATTTTAAACTGAAAGATTCCAATTTTGAGATTGCCTAAAGTTGTTAGACCTTAAAATTGTTTTGCCAAATCCCTGGCCAAATTGTTTTTAAATTTCACTAAATTTAATGAAAAACAATTTTTTTCAACCATTCTCAGCATTCAAGTTTCCTGGTTGAATTTTTTTAATTGACGGTATCTTGGAGAAATTATAAAGTCAATTTTAAAATGTTTGATTTTTGGAGAACCGAGTTTACAAGAAATACGATAAATTTATTACAAGATTGAATTCACGCCAAATTAATCCTCATCATTTACACGTTGTCAAAATGACCTTAACATCGACAATGCTATCAGAAGAGTACAAAAAACAAATTTTAGCTATAAATAATAAAAATTGTGGAAGTTATGAAGTTTTTATGAAAAATTTATTTTTTATAACTTTTAAATTTTCAGAATTTTTGTATACACCCCAAAATAACTTTCAGTTTTAAAAAACAATAATAAGAATCGAATCTTTATATAATAAATAGCGTGTGTGAATATTCTCAAGTGGAAACCATGCATACAATCAGTATGAAAACGTTTCAAAGTCAGCTGATGTCTACTTGACCCCATATAAGTAAAATTTAATTTTTCCGAGGTATAAGTGATGCGGGTTAAGCAAATAGGTTTAATCTAAGTCATAAAATTTCTCGCTGGTGAAACAGTTGTCCTGATTTTTCGGAAACACATATAAAAAAACGGATTTTTCCGTTTAAAGAAAAAAAAACGTTCTGCAAAGATGAAAGCATCTGAATTGTCAGGTTTTTCTTCAAAATAAATACAATTTTTTGTGCAAACCTCTAAAACTTTTGCCTCATTTCAGATATTTTAGTTTTTTTTCTAGATTCGGGTAAAGGTTACTCAAATTACGGTGATTTTAATAAATTTATAACAGATATTTTTTCCGAAGAACTTAAGTTTTTTAAGTTTTGCAATTTTTCGTCATTAAGACAACCTGTAATTTTTGTGAGGAAAGAGCCATATTTCTAAAACATAATTTTTTCTAAAAATTAAATTTTTTGAATAAAAGTTTTCGTGGTTAAAAAACTGGTTTGTACTGTATAAAACTTGAAGAATGTCTTCTTTACAGATACTCAAAATTTTCGACGATATTGGAACAAATATAAAATGTGATCTTACGTAAAATCTACTTAGACGTTTTCAGAATTCAGTCAAAAAAATTTGGTCAATTTAATAAAAAGCCCATTTCTTTCATTTTATCAAATATTTTTAATTTAATGATTTTTGACGATATAAAAATATTTTTTTCTTAAGTTAGGTTTTCAAATTTCTTTTGCCAACAATACGAGACTTCAGAAGTCATAAAACAGTAACAGTTGATTTTTGTGAACATTTTTCAAAAAAGCTTCTTCAACATTCTTCTTTTACTTCTTTTTGAACATTATTTCGTATCGTACGATATGAATACGGAGATTAAATTTTTGAAGAAAAATCCCGTAGCCACCAAAATAGTTCATTCAAGTACGTTATTTGGCGACAAGAAAAAGATTCTTGAATTTTAATTCCTTATTGATACTGAAATTTTCCGGATTTAATGCCATTTTTCCTTACGCGCCTGAAGCCGTTTTTAAAGGCAAAAGCCGCTCATTTCTCTAATTTTTTTTAAAACTTATTCCGGACTTTATGACTGCAGCAGAAGATCGAAGTTCAGGTTCATGTGGTACACGAGCATATACTACATTATAATGTGATGGTATGGGCCTGTGAGACTTCTCAACTTCTCCTTTATTCAAAAAGCACTGCATTTTATGGTCATTTTCGGCCACCATGACAGGATTGCCTTCAAAATCATATACTAGAACAACATAACCATTCTTGGGTCTTCCAACGATATGACCTTTACATCCTAGAAGACGCATACCTGTTCGGACTGCATATAAGTGACCATTTTCCTCATAGAAAATACCTTTTTCGTTGTAATGACAAGCTTTTGAGAATATGCCGGAGACAAGTTTCTGTTCTTGTTCCATCAAGAACTCTTCTGATATGACTTCTTCGTCGCTCCTTCCGGATGTACTGGCTGGCCCTTCTGCTGAGTGGTCCTGAGTGGGCAATCTTTTAGGTGAACCTAATTTTGTAAGAAAAAATAGAAATTGATGAGTTTTAATATTTAAAAAACATGAATCAGAACGAATAAATAGTGAGATCACATAGTGACAGTCATATGAAAAGATCGACAACATCTTAGATTTTAAATTTCGACTGCACCACTCAATATGGAATCAAGCCTATTTTTTAGAGTTCAATTTTGCTCAATAAAGTAAACAAGCAGATCACTCTGCAACACGCAATACAATATAAATTAATTCTATACAATATTAGATATTGAATACAATACCCAAATATTGTATCACATGCTGCGGAATGACTTCTGTTTTCATTTTATCACCAAAAGTTCAAATCTCAAAATCTAGAAAAATAAGTTTGTTTCCATATATGTGTCCATATACGGAGAAACTCCATGTACGGGATCACATGAAGCTGATTTCATATTACATGGAGTTCGAAAAAAAAATTTGTCGTGTAAGAAGTGTCAAAATATTTATGAAATCTTGGAAAAATACAAAAATTTCATTTATCTTGAATGACTTTCAGTAAGAAATACAAAACTTTTCAATACTAAATACAAACACTGCAAACTGTGATCGCAGTGGTGGACGCCGTGAGAATCGTAACTGCAATTCACGCGAATGATCATGGTTAAAAATTCGCATGATCGCCATGAAAATGTCACTTTCATATATTTCCAAGCAGTGCGGAGTACTTTTTTCCCCTCACACGCGTCAGCACCGTGAGTCTTCGTGACCATAGCCATTTTGTTCGCTCCATGTGGGTCAGTACTCAGTAGTTCTACGATGATCGTAAACCGGGCGTCCTTTTATCGAACGTGGAGTCTAATTTAATTCTTAAAAAATATAATACAAACGCTATATAGAAATTGCTTGCAAAATAAGACTAGCAATATCCGAAACTGTTTATTATTTTGGAAGAATTTGCAAATGAAGAAGAAACAACAAGCAATCCGGCAAAATCGCGGTAAAATTACAGGTGTAACCACTTCGCAGGACCGAAAGCTGGGTGAATTAAATAGATATGTGCTTAAAGTCTGCGATGGACTCAATTCGACGACCGGCCAGAAGACTTTAAGCCCCTTGAGGACACGAAGCTATTAAGCAGTGAAAACTTGGCAACTTTAAGAGTACCGATGATCAGGATGACTAGCTCAACAGAATATGCAGGGTATAACCGTCGCAACTTCCTTATGAGGTGTTTATACCTTTCTTTCTGTTGATTCTCCTTGGCAGTGACGTTCTTGTCGGCTGGCCCGGAAAAATCGATAACGAACATGTTTCTTTTTTCGAAGACAAGGAAAACTATGCTAGGTTTCGAGTGCGCGAGAGAAACAATTGTCGAGTACATGAAGTCCCAGTATCTGCGGCACTTCTCATTTTCGACAATTGACATGATTTCCCTAGGAGCGTTTGGCGGAGTGGTGCCAAGGCTACTGATGCCACAAGAGTGACAGATATGGTATTGAAGCACTCTTAGTGCCGCGTTGTGCCACTGGATGTACGGTGTTCCAGTATGACTTGTACAACTAGATAGTATGTGTCCTAGGTACAAGAAGTGTGCATGACACGCTCTGCTGCTATCATCGCGAATGTCTTGGCTTAAACCTTGGCCGCGGTATGCCAAAGTTGAAATGACACCGCCTTGACACACCAAAATGAAACCCTCCGTGCCCGACTTCAATCCGGGTGATTTAAGGAAAGCAAACGTTAGCTCATACGACATCGACAGAGATGCATAAGATTTGATGCACCTTGCTCATCCCTGATATTGAAGTCAAGGCTAAGTGTTTCAGCAGCTTCCTCCGCTGCTTTGTAGAGAAACGCCCCTTTGCCCACTTCTTCGTGTTTCCTGACCATTTTAAGAAGAGCGTCTTGTCCATTGCGACTATATGTGCTGTACCCAAAATAATCCTGTTGTGAAGACATTCAAGATTTAGCATTCCGCGACCACCTTGACGGCGTGAGATGTAAAGTTGCGGCAGAGAAGACTTAAGGTGCATGCTTTTGTTCATGTGCATAACTTTTCGCGATCCCATATCAAGGGATCTGAACTAGTCCTTCGTCCATGGAACCACTTCAAGTGATTAGAGTACTACCGGGACGGCAAGCATGGTCGTTGCAGATACTTTGTTCTTCGCCGACATGTCGGCGAGGAACGACTGTCGCGACATTTCGTAGGACCAAATCTGTTGGACAAGAAGTTTGTATTTACATCGGAGTGCATTCTTAATCAATGTTGCATCCTGCATATGTGTGATTCTCTCCAGGCCAAGGTGTCGTATAGCACTTCTAGCGACAAGATCGGGGTATTCGAGCATGTCATTAAGATTTCCTTGCTTCAAATTAACCTTGGTTCCTTCTTCTAACCCAAACTTCTTTCCAATCCCTTCAGATCATCCATGTAAAATACATGAGTGGCCTCATCCTTTCGATTTTCAGTTTTGCCGCAGAAGTACCCTTCTAAATGTTAAAGCGTTACAGATGGTGGCAATAATGTGAGGCAAAAAAGTACAGGGCATGAGCCCTGAACAACGCCTCTCCGAAACGTGTCGATGTTAATATTTACACAATGTTTTCCAGATGAGATGGTAAGTCTGGTTTTCTAAAGCGGTATTAATCCCTCGCTGCACTTCACTATGTTTGGATGAACCTTTAAGCTATACAACAGACAGATGATAAGCCATTAAGTGGCTGAATCGAAAGCTTTCCGGTAGTAAATCCAGGTCATCGGCAGGTAGCGCTGGTAGGATTTTTTTGCAGGCACATCTATCGATGAGCAGAATCTTCGACATCCTCCTACGTCTTCCTTCGAGCCTTATTATTTACGTCAAATTTTAGAAGAAAGGCATTAAGATGAAGTGATGCTCTTGCCTCTCATCTCATGAGAGGATCTCTACCGTTTGCAAGGATGTAAGCTGTACGTAGAACAATTCGGTCGTGAAGACATTGGAGATACAGAAGTCCGCGTGCGCCTGGATGGCGTGAGATGTATAATCGCGGAACGGTCGAATTGATATGCAAGCTCTTACGCACATGCGTGATCTTACGGGTGGGTCCCAGGGTCATCAGGAACGCCAATAATAATTATTTTCTATAGATTAATCTTGGCGCACTTGTCAAACTCAATGTCCACACCAATCTCTTATGTGTACTTCTTGGCGATATTTAGAGCTAGTTGGAGTTTGCTTGCACCATAGGCCTAGGTCTTTAGGTTATCCACATAAAATACATGAGCGACAAGATGCTGGCGATGATTAGTGCCGCCGCGAAGGTATCCAGTACACTGATAAAAAATTCTGTGAAACCAAAAGTAATCATTTTTGCGCTAGGTCAAAGGCAGATTTTATTGATTCAAATGGATATACTACCGAATTTACAGCATGACTATCGAATGTACAACAACAGTGTCAAGCCGAAATAAATTATTGCATTATTGAATATTTGTTTGAATCAATAGTATCTACTTTTAACCGAGCGCAAAAGTGCGTACTTTTGATTCAACAGCTTTGTCTCTCAGTGTAGTATTGCGTAGTGCAAGAGATAGAAGCAGAAATGTGATGCAAAAGAGCAGGGGCTCATGGTATAGTAATAAATCTAGTTTTCCAAAAGGGCATCAATCAATCTCTCTATGCATCTGGCTATGTGTGGATGAACCCTTAAGCTTTCCAACAGACAGATGATAAGTCTGTTAGAGGATAAATCGAAAGCTTCACGGTAGTCAATTTACGTCATTGACAGGTTGCGATGATGGGCTGCTGCGTCTTTGCCTATGCACCTGTCAATTAGCAGGTTCATTCGGCAGCCTGCTTCACCTTTTTTCAAACCACGTCATTCTTACATCTCTCTCCACACAGGCTCAATTCTTCGAACAATCCTGTGGTTCAAGACAGCTGTAAAGATCTTATATAGCGTGCGTCCTAACATTAGCCACTGCCACCTAAGTGCTTTTTTCACCTCTTCGGCAGTCATTGGTGGGCATGTCTCTTCAGATGTTATGAGGTTTTGCAAAACTCCTTGAAGCTGATGATACTCTCAGTATCTTCTTTTAACTGCAGTAATAGCAGGCATCATATTATTGTACATCTCTCTCCAAGAAGTCTCTACCTCACTGGGCTTGGGTGAATTTTCGACAGAAACAAGGACATCGCTGAAGAGGCACGATGGGTTAGCAAAAAACTGAGCATTAACAGTTTTTTGCTAACCCATCGTGCCTTATCGTGCTAACCATTGTAACTCCTTCTTGCTTCAGATAATACCCGTATTTTATCAATGATCAATTGTCAGCAGCTTTGACTTGTTCAGTGTTTGATTGTAGATTCTCAGTTCTTGGGTGAAATTCTGAACTCTTTCCTTGAACTGTCTTTTTCTGTCTTCTTCTGTCTTGTCTATCCAATCCTCTTGTTCAGTTGAAGCAAGCGAATTTTATTCTTTTGATCCATCATGGGTTTCATCCTTTGATTTGAATCAGTTCAAGCTCTAGAAGCACCACAAAGTGAAGAATTGATGGTACACAGGACGGACTCTGCCGAGATATCCTCACGAAGGGAGGTATCCATTTCAGCCAGGTCTTGGCACTCAGGAGTAACCTGGACATTAAAGCTACTTCTTGTCCTAAAATTTCGATTATCTTTGAGAAGGTGCCTGCTTTCCGCGGTTGGTCTTCATGTCGCTTCCTCCCCTTTCACAGTGGCTTGTTTATACAGCTGGTAAGAAAGCGTTCCGCCTACATATTTCTTGTTTGAGAGGTGGACGAATTGCTGGTATCATAGCAGGCTAGCGAGTCATCCTTGTCTTGATTCGTTCACTTAATCTGTGCGTTTCGCCGGGTCGTCGTCAGGTGCTCTACGCGTTTGATCATTTTAAACCGCATCTACAACTAAATTTATCTCAGACCAAAATGTTTAATACACTATATGGTCGACTTATAGTTCAAGATTGTTGCACGGAACGACATTTTTCATATTTTTGAATTTATAATTTCTAAATCAAATTTTTTCAAATTTCAAAACTTTTCTGAATAGATAGTTCTGAAATATAAGTACCTTAGTGAAATATTATTAGAAAAAATTGTATAAAGCAAAGGAAATTGACAAAATGACAGGAAGTTAAAATGGTCAACTTTGCTGCAATCTCAATTAGATTCTTGAATATTTAACATAAGAATGAGCAAACACTGTTAAATCGAAAAACAAAGTTGGAGTAAGGATTATCATTATTACGCGTGATTATAGGCATTTCGAAACCAGTGTGACTTTATTAAATGTTCTGCCCAATTCCGCGAACGTTTATCATACTAGCCGTTATCTAATCTGTCTTTCCATTCTATGTTTGTTTTATGAATCTGAGACATTAAGTCAAGACAGATTCATAAATTTTTTGTTTGAAATTATAACTGTTGAATTTACAATGTTTTCAAAATTTACGGAAATTTCCTTCAGTGCAAAATGTTATTGAAAAATTATATTTCTGGATTTTTTTTGGAGAATTTTCACCTCGGATAATGTTCAGATATTTTTAATACGCAATTAGAAAACACAGTAGAAGAGCTTGCTTTGAAAAACCATTTTTAGAATTTTTTTTTATATCTGGGTGTTAAATATCATAGGCTTCTTTTTCCTGAAAGCTAAGTGAAAAATCATCATAAATATCGGTTTCGAAATAAGAGATTTTGAAGTACTTAATTGGCAACATAAGCCAGTATTCACTAAATATCATCTGACTTTAAGGATTTTTCGATTAAACTTGGTTGAGGTTCACCGTGCGCTATTCGCTTCATGATGACGCGGATAGTAAAGGTAAACAAATAGACCGAAGTTTCACAATCTTCACGCAGAAAAATAATAATGCTTTTAAATATAAGATCTGAAAGAATGAAATACCAAGATTCTGAATAAATTTTAATAAATCACGTACTTTCCAATATGTGTATTTAATATTGTTGAACATACGGCGTTCGATTTTTATCCGGTTTAACCTTGGAAAATGTTTTTTAATGTTCAATTACGTATTTTCCAGGTTTCATAATCTGCACGGAAAAAATAATATCTGAAACAGCGATATCTATCCTTGATCTGACCACAAATATCGCGTTTTAGCGATATTTGTATAATTTATCATTTGTAAATTCCAAACAAAATCCTCTTAGATTAAAAAACATTATTAGATAAATTTTGCCTTATTATATTATTACTTTACTGAAATATTATTTTAAAAAATGTTATGAATCAGACGCAAGTGATAAAATAACTGGAATTTAAAATGATGAACTATTTCGCAATCACGCTCATATTCTGGTGTATATTTACCACCAGCATCAGCAAAAAAAACTGCAAAATTGATGAACACAGTCACAATAAGGATTACCATTTTTCGTGGAAGTACACGTAATTCGTAACTCGTGTAATCTAAATGAATATTCTACTAATCTGCAAAAATCTTTATACATACATACATAATAATCGTTATCTAATCAGTCTTTCGGAATCATCTTCCATATATGTAGAATAACTTAAATAAGCAGCTAATTAATGTTTCGAAAATATTTTTATTTTATATATGTGAGACTATTTTCCCTTGTTCAAAAAAGAAAATTACTTTATAATCTTTACGCAGAAAAATAATACTCTTTGTTGATATTTTAATAAGTTCCATTAAACTTAGTGATTTTTGTTGCATGCTTCACTTGACACAAGTATTTTTCTGTTGCAACGTGCTGCCATCTCTATTAATAAGTTAGGCACGAATTTGACTGACGCTTTGGTAGTCTTTTTCCGGTTACCTTTTGATTCACTGCTAAGAAGCGAAGTGCACATAATAGGGGACACTGAATTCACCTGCGTAAATCGTCTGGAAAGCTATGTTTCTTATGTCGTACGCCATGGAATCCTCTCAACTTGAGGGTTTAATTACCTGTACGAGTGAGAAAAAAGTCAGGGGACATTGATGATCAAAAATAAAACAGGGTTGATTATGTTGTTTAACACGTTTCAAAAGTGCAGAATACGGCAAAACAGTTGCGCCGAAGTTTAGTGCCGACGTAATTGCTTGGGATAGTGTGAGTCCAGAGTCACAAGCCGTATAAGGCTTTGTGCAAAAAAGAAAATGTCAGATTAAAACCTAAAGAAAGGCAGCAAAATGATTTAAGTAAACACAGTGATAGCAATAAAAGCGATGTCGATTGTTTCTATTGTCACAAAAGGGGTACAAACTGCCTTTCAAAGAAGCCAAGTCAATCCCCAGATCTGTTAAAACTCTGTCCAATTTCTTCAGCTTTATGCTTGCGCTTGAATTCCTGAAACGGCTCATCTACAACAGACTCTCGTGGTACATAGAGCATAATCACATCATGTTCCCTACACAATTTGGTTTTAGAAAGAGAATCTGAAAGGCGCTTTCTCTTGTGTTATTTCCCATATTCACTGTAAAAACAGAGTGTTATTTCAGGTCTCGAGTGGCACTAAGATGTGACCAATGGTGGGATCCCAGAATCGTTTATCTAAACAAAATTCAATCCTGTTATGAAAACTGATAAAAACTTTTTCTAAAATATCACGTAATTGCATGTACCAAATCATCTACAGTTTGAGGACTATCAGAATAGCAATGATCTTTGGTGTAGCCCCAAAGGCACAAGTCACAAGAATTTAAATCCGGTGAACGGGGTGGCCATTCTAGTCCTCCTCGTGCAAATTTACGGTACCCTAGACCGATGACTCGAGTATCATCAACTTTATGTAGTGTCTGGAAGACCTCTTGGGTCCGGTGTGGCGCCGCTTCGTCTTGCACAAAATAAAAATTCTTCACCAAGTATATTTTTTTGCGTAAGAGAAGAACTTAGTTTCCAGAAGGTTCTTTTATGTCTCGCCAGTGATTGTTGATTCAAAAAAATCAAAGTAAATTCCTTTTATCGAGATTGCTGCCCATGCTGATACCTTCTGGGGATGCAAAGTTTTGGAGATGGAAAGAGCTGTATGTTCTGATCCCTCAAATCGATAATTTTGCTCGTTGACATAGCTATTCAAATAAAAATGTGCTTCGTCTGTAAAAAGTATCAATTTTTTGTCAAGTTCTGCGTCTTAAAACATTCCAGTTATCGTTTTGAAAAATTCAACACGTTGTCCCATAGAACGTTTGGATGACAGCTTATGAGAACTTATTTTATACGGATGCATGTTCAAAAAGTGTTTAAAGATTCTATGTAGTGATGTTTTAGATAGTTTCAAGGCTTGAGCAGCTTTCCGAGTTAACGCATTTGGATTAACCTTGAAATAATATGTCTCCCGACATTTTCTTCTGTGGTCACTGATACGGATCGGCCTGATATAGCACTATACACTTTTCCTGTATTAGAGAAGCACTCGCCAAGATAAACTTTTTCTTCCGTCGTAAGGTCACTCATCTTCATTAAAATGTTGCTGCTTCTAAGAAGACTAGAATAAAACTGCAGGGTCTCAGGTATGCTACCTTCAATAGCACAGCCACTACTTACATTATAGAAGGGGAAAATATGCATTTAGTTCAATTAACTCGTTTTGGGACACCCTGTATACTCAATGATGTACACCAATATGATTAATATTATTAGTTTAATTTTCTATTTTATTATAAATTAAAATTTAAGTTTTACGTTATTCAATATGCCGTGATATCTATTTCGTAAGTAACAAAAATGATATTTACTGAATGTACTTTGTAAGCTCTTTTGAAAAAAGACATTGCAAATCAATTTCTGATTTTTATTTTCTTTATGAAATTATAATTCTCTTACTAAAAGTTTTGTGATATTTATCGGAAAATAAGTAAATTTCTCTTTATTAACTCAAAATCGTCAGCATGTTTAAATTTAATTTAACTACCAACAGGTGCAAAAATGTTTAGAATTTAGAAAAGAATTATATTGCTTGTGTAATTTGACTTTTTCAAAGTTTGAGTAATTATAAGCAAACATTTGTTTAATTTTTTTAATCTCTGTGTATTCTCCTTCACCTGTTTTAAGTGTGAAGTAAGTCAAGATATTTCGCAATTATCAGAAGATAAGAAAGAAACTTTTCCATATCATCACGCTTTAATTGTATCCGATCAGAATCTTGATATTTATTAATTATATATATTTGATCATTAAGTTTCAAAATCATCTTCAAAATAGATGGGTGGCTTGTCGCAATCTCTTTTTTGAATTAATCGAAATGCGGTTATTTTTTAGAAGGAATAAAAAAGTGTTGACTTTAACAACTGAAGTAACTTCTCTCAAATATGCATTTTCATAAGAAATCCAGCTTACTATTAAAGCATTTTGTGTTGATATTGGACATCCACGTGTTTAATTAAGTCTGGAAAAGTTTAGAAGAAGCTTTGAAAAACGAAAAGAAATGAATTCCGCGAAAGTAAGATATAAAAGAAAATATATATGAAGGTCTTTCGCCTCTATGTCCTTTTGTCTACTAATGAATGTTAATTTGGCCACCATCCTGGACTGTTTTAAAATTTCGAAGGTCTAATATCAACACAAGAGTATTCGACTGCCCACTATCATTAATTTTTTCAATGGGACCTGCCCCAAAATATGTGCAAAAAATGGCTATTTTCAAAAATTTCAATTTATCATGTTCCTTTTTAGCTTAAATAATTCGATACCTGCATGTTAAAAACACCTCTCTTGGAGTGATCGTCTAAGGGCCGGTTTCACCAACCTCGGTTAAAAAGTTGATCCTCGGTTAAACCGATAATCGACGGTTAAATATGGCGTATAACGTTCATTTTGACTGGCCGTCAGTTAACCAATGATTTAACCGAGGTTGGTGGAACTGGCCCTAAAACTACCACTCTTGCGTTGGTTGTCTAAAAGAACCACTGTGTTTTTTTAGTTGGCCCCTCGTTTTAGCACGCATATTTATGCGGCGAACAGCAAATAGGTTTAGTAATTATTACTCTCCGGTATAACACATTATTTTTAAATAATTTGA
>CAKNWT010327504.1:0-10511 GCA_932066315.1 Andricus coriarius | reverse complement strand
ATAGCCTGAGGACCACATAAAAAAATCATTGGAGCAGTGACTTCAATATTTTCGAAAAATGATCATTTTCCTAAAGGATAAGATACGAAAATATTCACAAAGTCTTTCAAGTTTTACAGAAATGATTGGTACTGCGTGGGTGTGTTTCAGGGGGTGTTGTGATGACAATATATAGCCTGAGAACCACACACAAAAATCATTGGAGCAGTTATTTCTTAATATTAACAATAAATGTCAATTTTACATTGAATGACCTTGAAAAATGAATATTGCGTTAAGGTCATTACTTCCGTTGCATTTCCTCGTCAGAGCTGAGTAACTTTCATTGGGAACATTTTTTTCTCAGACCTTCAGTTTTTAAGATATTTGCTAATGTTTGTTACAATTGTTGCTCGTTTAAGCCTCTTTATCTCGAAAACTGTCCATTTTCGGACATTTTGTCTGATAATACTTTTGATGGAAACATTGAGAACTACAATTTTACGAAGTTTAATCAAAATCGACCGAAAGCCATTTCGTGTACATTTGCTGCGGGGTCCTTTGTCTTGAGTAAAATAATTCGAGTCTTTAAATAAAAAATATAGTAGCATAGATTGAAGAATTTATGGTGTTATATGCAGCTAAAGTATATAAATTTAAGAAAAATAAATGTAGATTTATTTCAAGAAAAACTTTTATCTAAAGTGATAAACATACTTTTGAATCAACAAAGTGTCTTTTTATTTTATGGAGGAAATGATTTTAGCCAAGCAAAGATGCTTTCGATTTGAAAGTATCTACTATAGGTACAATGAATGGCGGTTTTGGATACGGGAAAAAGCATATACTATAAGATCTGCAGCATCTGTGATAGAAACAAAGAAAACTAAATGTTTACTCATATGTATATTCTATCATCAGATTAAAATATGTACTTCTTTCAAAAGTAAAAGTTTTTACTATGAAGAAAAATCTTGTTGTGGGATACATAAAGGACTCCGCGTCAAATGTTCAGTAAATGGCTTTTTGTAAAAAATTCTAAATCTAATTTTTTTTGTATTTTCGAACCTGCAGAGCAAAAATTCGAAAGTAAGAAAAATTGACATTTTTTAGACAAAAACTTGTCAAAGTTTCGATTTTTACATGTATTTTAATAGAAAAATGCTTATTTTAGTGAAATGTTTTTTTTTCTCAACACCTATTTGATAGATTTGGCTAAAAGTTTCAAACTTTAAAGATCAGACTTACCGAAACAAAAGGTTCATACCCACGAACTAGAAAGATTAACGATTTTTTGGGTATGCAGAATGTTGTGGGGGTGTTTTCTTACCTTAAACATCCAAGTATGGAAATCATCATTTCTTAGTAACTAAAATCACTAGAGAGTTTTCCTTTAACTGCTACAGTATGAAATCACTGTCAAATAAGTACAGGAAGCGTGCATAGCACGAATATGCCTTTGAATTAATTTTAATGGATGTTTAAAATGCCCTGATATACGAATTTTGTTGGTCAATGTATTAATGAAAAAATCTCTGGTGCTTTAACCCGTAACAAATATCGATTTCCTTGTTTCAATAATTAACCCTCCGTCAAACGCAACCAGCCTGACAGGCCACCTCAAGCTGTTTTCGCTCATCTCTCCTACTACAGAGCGCACATGGGCTTGACCTTTCTCGTATTCGTTAATGAATATAAGCTCTTTCGAAACCCTCTAATAAGTTTGATGGCAGACTACTTAAATTGTGCTATGATCCTTCAAACCTGCCAGGTTCCCTGAACCCCAGCGGACAAAGTCGCCAACAAATTAGCAAAAAGATAAGCTTTCATAATGTATACTTAAAATTTTACTCTCAGGGGTTTTTTGGGTATCCAATACAGAATTTGATGTCGATTCCACACAAAAAAATGGCGGATGCAATATGGCGGACGCTTGTATAAACAACTTATTCGATTTCGATGACAATCGCCATACTCGAGTTTCATGAGTTGATGATAACATATTTGTCGTCATTTTTACAAAAAACAAAATGGCGGATGCAATACGACGGACAGTGTTTATGAACAACGAACAAAACGCGAATTTAGACTATAACGTCGCCATATTGCATCCACCATTTTTAAGTTTTGTCATTGTAACGTCAGAATATCGTAATGAGCGACCCCAAAAACACCCGTACATCAAGTTTCAGACGAGTTGAAAAAAATCGCTAATTCTGCGATTCTGCCTTTCAATAGTCGCCATATTGGATCTACCATTTAAAATTTTGCAATTTTAACATCAGAATCGTAATCAGCGACCCCAAAAACCTTTAGATAACTTTCTATAACAATTATTTCTGATGTGCTTCTCGAAAGATACAGGTGGCCTGTCCGGCACACTGCGTCTAAGCTAGGAAGTTTCAGGGTTGCGTCTAACGGAGGGTTAAAGGATGATTAAACTACCCTGACAATAAAATCTAATGCAAATCCTGCTAAAAGACGCTTCCTGTGTATGTTTTAAAGATATTTCGTAGGCCTGACTATTAATACAAAAAATCTTTGGTGATTTATCCCTTACGAAATGTTAATTTCTCTGCTTCTCTAATTAAGGGATGATTGAACAACCCTTTACAAAAATTCAAAGACATATCCTTGTCGTCTACACCTTCCCTACTTACTTTAGTATGATTTCCTATCCTCATAGATTAATCAGAAAACCTTGTGTCATTTTAGTTATTAAGAAATGTCGATATTCCGTATTCAATATTCAAGGGATAATGAAACAACCCTTAAAGTAAATTCAGAGATATATCCTAGTAAGTAAACGTATCTTTTACTAATTTTGAAGTCATTACCTACCCTGATATTTTAATGAGAACATCTCTTGTCTTTTTGTCCATTAAGGAATGCCATTTTCCTGGTTACAATGTTTAACCTTAAACTTAATTCAAAGACATATTCTTGATATGCATGCTTCCTCTACTTATTTGAAAGTGTTTTCATACCGTAGTAGTTGAATAAAAGATCGCTAGTGATTTTAGTTACTAAGAAATGATGGTTTACCTACTTGGATGTTTAAGGTATGAAAACAGCCCCAAAATATGCTGTACGCCCAAACAATCGTTAATCTTTCTAGTTCGTGGGTATGAACCTTTTGTTTCGGTAAGTCTGATCGTCAAAATGTGAAACTTTTAGCCAAATCTATCAGAGGTTTCGAGAAAAAAAAACATTTCACTAAAATAAGCATTTTTCTATTAAAATACGTGTAAAAATCGAAAGTTTGAAAAGTGTTTCTGTAAAAACTGTCAGTTTTTCTTACTTTTTTATTTCCAATTTTTGCTCTGCAGGTTCGAAAATACAAAAAAATAGATTTAGAATTTCATACTAAAAGCCATTTACTGTATATTTGGGGTGGGGTCATTTAAAGAAGTAATCAAAATCTGTAATGTACGGTGGTCGATTTTCTGAAAATCAGTTTTTCACAAATTAAATATAATAATTATGGTAATATTATTTATTAGTATTAAACTGAATATTAATATTCAATAAAATACGCAAAAATATGTACAGGTTAATTGTAAAAACATTAATATTATTCACTGTATACACGTAATTATTGCAAAAATAATCAGAGTAAACATGTAAGTCAACATTTAAAATAAATTGAGTATATTATACTATTCTATATTAAAAGGCAGCTTGAGTAACCATAAGGTGATCTCTGGCTTGGCTTTAGGCGTGTTTATTTTAACTCGAGATTATCGTTTTCATAAGAAGCTTAGGGGAAGTATATGCATGTACACTTCGGTACACATATGTACGATTCCTTTGGCGCAGTTTTTTTTTAAAGAAGGCTTTTCATTAACATTTTATTCGTATTTTGATAAATTCATTTTCGATTTAACGTTAGTCACAGTTAATTTATATTTCAAAATTTTTGATAAATTCCAAATTTTGATTACCGTTTTTTTCTCCAAATTAAAGCTTTTGAAGTCTCGGAAAGATTTGTGTGTTTGGAATTTTTATAATAAATTTTGTTAAGTTTTTATTCAAAAACCAACTTTACATTTTTGTTTAACTTTTCAGAAGTACCATTCATTTTATATGTGTGCTGAAACTATCTGTAAATGATTTCCAGTCGGTAAGAATGATTTAAAAAATTTTTTATTACATTATAAACAAATAATGGACAAGAGTTATTTTCGGGATTGGGAATGTTCAGCTCATTGAAATCCTGAGTTTTAGTATAAAATTTGAGAGAAATTAAAGTTTTATTACTATTACTTGAAAATAGATGATATTTGGCAATTTTTTTTTAAGTTTCATACTTTGCCCATTTATCAACGAATAGGCTTCATTTTTTTAACGGAATCAACTAAGAATTCTATTCCGGTGACTGTTTGATATACTACTAAGCAAATTTGCAAGAATTATTAATTATTTGAACAATTTTTATAAACAAATTCAAAGTTTGTCTATTTTTCAACGAATAGGCTCAATTAAAAAAAAAAAGAATTAACTAAGAACATCTTCGCGATGACTCTTTTCTATGGTGATTTGAAAATTCCCAAGAGTTATTAATTATTTAAATAATTTTTATACAACAATTCAGAGTTTGTCTATTTTTCAACGAATAGGCTCAGTTTAAAAAAAAGAATTAACTAAGAACATCTTTGCGATGACTCTTTTCTATGGTGCTTTGCAAATTCCCAAGAATTATGAATTATTTCAACAATTTTTATAAACGAATTCCGAGTTTGTCTATTTTTCAACGAATAGGCTCAATTAAAAAAAAAAAGAATTAACTAAGAACATCTTTGCGATGACTCTTTTCTATGGTGCTTTGCAAATTCCCAAGAATTATGAGTTATTTCAACAATTTTTATAAAAAAATTCAGAGTTTGTCTATTTTTCAACAAATAGGCTCAATTAAAAAAATCAAACTAAGAATGCCTTTCCGGTGACTCTTTTCTATGATGCTTTGAAAATTCCCAATAGTTACTCCAAAGATTCTGACTCCGGGGAAATTACGAAGACTCGTCCTAAGCGCGTTAGGCGAGCCCCTAAATGTTACGGTATTAATGATTTGTAAACACGCCAAATTGGTTCTTTGTTAATATATCAACTCGCTGACGAGTTGAATTATCGGATGGTCGAGTGATAGCGTTTTAAAATTCAAATTAAAACACGAAATTGAATATTAGCGCCAAAGTAATTAAGAGAATAGAGGGCGTAGTGAACGAGCGATCGGCGAGCACGAGCGTTGAATGAGGGAGAGTCGGAATTGCGTTCTAAGCGAGAACGAGAGCGTTTTTATAATGAGCGTCGTGCGAAATGAATTACGGGCGTTATTGTCGAGCGGAAAAACTTAGAGCGAAACGCGTTTTACGCGGATTACTTATTTCTATTCTTTTCTGTAATTATTATCGACTATTCATGTAATCTTAATTCTACCGGAGTAATCAATTCTCCCCAAAGATTCTTTCATCTCCAGTCGATAGAGTCAGTGATGGAAACGAAGTTTATTTTGGACAATTTCAGATGATTCTTTTCTATATTGCTTTACAAATTCCCAAGAATTCTTATTTACTTAAAAAAATTTTGTAAAGAAATTTCAGAGTTTGGTTACTTTTCAAAGAATAGACTTAGTTTTTTTAACGGTATCAAGTAAGAGTGCTTTTCCGGCGACTCTTTGATATGATACTTTGCAAATGTATCAGAATTATTAATTATTCAGACAATGTTCATAAAAAAATACAGAGTTTGGCTATTTTTCAATGAATAGGCTCAATTTTTTACATAATTATCTAAGAATATCTTTCCGTTGAGTTTTTTCTATGATGCTTAACAAATTTCTCAGATTCGTTAATTATTTAAACAATTTTCATAAACAAATTCAGAGTTTGGTCATTTTTCAACGAATAGGCTCAATTTGTTTACTGGATCAACAAAGCATGTATTTCTGATAACTTTTTCCTACGATATTTTGCAAATTTACAATAATTATACAATTTCAGATGATTCTTTTCTATATTGCTTTACAAATTCCCAAGAATTCTTATTTATTTTTAAAAAATTTGCAAAAAAATTCCAGAGTTTGGTTATTTTTCAAAGAATAGGCTTAGTTTTTTTTTACGGAATCAACGAAGAATGTATTTCTTATAGTATCCACATCGTATCCTCTCCATATCATGCAAGAAAAACTCATTAAAAAAGAAAGAAGAACATTTAACTTCTTGAATTTCGGATGCTACGTGCAATTTCCCGTTAAAAGGTCACGGAATAATTGCAATAGTTTTTCTTGAAACGTTAAAAACTTTAAAAAAATATTATACCTGTCATTATTGTGGCCTGAACGCGACTTCAAACGCATCGTCGTTCAGTAGCAGTTAATAGGCGTTAGATAACAATACGTGCCGGCACGTAATCGGCCCGACGGGCTGGAGACCAACCTGCCTGCTAAATGCACGCGTCAGGCCGGCAGAGTCGGAATGCGACCGAAGGGCGGACGACGGTCCGGCAGATTAGACGCCCGTCGGTCGTGCAAACGGCGAGCAACGACGGGCCTGCGATTTGCCCGACCGCTGCAGGCTGATAGTGCGAGTAGATTAAGATCGCAAACGCGCATGCGCGTTTTGGATCAGCTGTTCTTGCCGAGTGTAATGGCGTCCATCCCTGAATTTCGGCTCGGATCGACGACGTGAGTGAAAAGAGCTTTCGTTGGTTTTGTGTTTCCTTTTTTGGCGGGTTGCTGCTTTTTAATTGTATGTCTACTGTGCGTGGAAGAAAAAGTGGAGAAGATAGACCCTACTGGAAAAAAGGAGTAATCGCCAGGAAAAAAGTCAGAGAAAATGAAAAATTGGTCAGAATAAAGATAGAGAATTTTGAAAATGATTTTTGAGGCTGCCCTGATATAATTTTCTTGAATTCGCCTTTTTTGTAAAAAATTCTATTATTTGGGTGAAAGTTAAACCAATTTATTAAGAAATAATTTTTTTTTTGTTGAAAATTCATCTTTTTGACTGAAAATTAATTTTTTTGTTTGACAATTCATCTCTTGTGTTCAAAAAGGAGCTATTTTGTTGAAAATGTCTTTTTTTTGGTTGAAAATTAATTGTTTAAATTAAAAATGTAACTATTCCAGTTGAACTACTTCATTGAAACTGTCTTCTTTTTTTCCAATTAATTTTTTATTGACAAATTTAACTTCTCCATTTTTGGCTTGAAAATTTCACAATTTGGATAAAATTTGTTTTCCGTCCTTTCTGAAAGGCTTTATTTATTGACAATTCGTCTTTTTGATTAAAAAATTTGAATTTTGGGCTGAAAGTTGAACTACCTTCTTAAAAATTCTTTTTCTTTCAAGTTTCGTCATTTTAATGGAAAATATAATGAACGATATGTCCTTCGCGTTTTAAAATATAGACCAAATGTCATAAAATATTAAACACGTTTGTTTTCAAAAATAATATATTGTTCAAATAATAAAATTCTTTTTTCTGCTGTACCCACTATAAAATTTTCTAAATAATTATAAATACATAATTATAAACCCTTCATCCATTCGCACATTAGCCTGCATTTAACCGGATGGTAGCCTGCATTTTACCGGATCTAGTTCCTGTATTTTACCGGAGCATGGCCGGCATTTCACCAGACCGCGTGCGCCCGACTTCGTGCGGGCCATATAGACATCAATGGCGCGCGTATTGAGCTGCGCATGTACCGGCAGGTCGGTCTGGTTAATCGGCCCACGTGCCTGCTCATAGTATGCTACCGTGCCGGCATTTTGTTATCTGGGTATCCGTCGGTAACTTTAATAATATTTGACTGGGTACTAGCGCCATACAGTGGAAACCTCAGCCAACAACGCTATTCCGCATGTCACAATGTTAACTCTCAGTGTGGTCAGTGTCGCTTTGAGATTGTCAACTTCCATATCTATTTCCTCGAAATTGGATTATGTTTGTTCTTCGCATGGTTATTCGGATTTTACAGAATGTTTTTATGCTCTCCTAAAAATACAGGTCCATTAAGCTAGCACCTCCGCAATTGAGTTTCAAGATTCTTAATAGCTCAGAATTTCAGGTTTTTTGGGCATCAATTAAAATTTTTGGGCTCCTTCACTTAAAAAAAAAATCAATTTTTTCGTGGAGATGCTAGCTTACATAAAACTAGCACCTCCACTTCCTAAAATCACAAAATAATGAAAATTTAATTCCACTAGAATTTCGGGCGTTTTTTGGATCTTGAAAGTCGCAAAAAAAACAGTTCCCCAAAGCAACCCTCAAGTTCAAAATTCAACTCCCTTCAAGAAATTTTTTGTTCACAAATTTACTCCCGGCATATTTCTGGGCTTTTTTTGTTCGAAAATGCTAACTTCGATTAATGGTCTTCAACTCTCAACGTTAAAAATCAACCCCTTTGTACGAAGCAAATGTTACTTTGTCAAAAAATAATCTTTTTGAGAATTTTACCGTGTCAATAGAGTCTATGATTTTTGGGCTGTTGGGAAATACCCACTCCGATCTTTCCACTTCAACCCTTGACATTAAAAATGAACCCCTGGTACCACGTAGATGTGACTTTGTTAAAAAATAATATTTTTTAGAATGTTACAGTGGCAATACATTCTCTGATTTTTGAGCTTTTCGAAAATACCCACTTCGATTTTTAGATTAGAATAAATTCTCAAAAATATGATTTTTTTGACAAATTATATCTGTGAGGTACAAAGGGGTTGACTTTTAACGTTAAGGGGTAGAGTCAAAAAATCCGCGTGGGTGTTTTCGAGGAGCTCAAAAATCAGACTATTGACGCTGTAAAATTCTCAAAAGATTATGTTTAACCAAGTGATATCTACGTGGCACAAAGGGGTTGATTTTTAACGTTAAGGGTTGAAGCCCAAAAATCGGAGTCGGTATTTTTGAGGAGCCCAGAAATACATCGGGATTAAATTTGTAAAAACTTCAAGTTTCTTGAAGGGGGTTGATTTTGGAAATTAAGTATTGTTTTGGGGAAATTCTTTTTTTGCGGATTTCTAGAGCTCAAAAAAGCCCAACATTTTGGTGGCTTTGAATTTTTAGCATTTTACGATTTTAGGAAGTGGAGGTCCTAGGTTTATTTAGCTAGCACTTCCACGAAAGAATTGATTTTTTGAAAAAAATAAGGAAGTCAAAAAATTTTAATTGATACCCAAATAAATCCCAAAATTCTGAACTATGAACAATCCCAAAATCTCATTGTGGAGGTGCTAACTTAATGGATCTACAAAAATCTCTTGGCACACAAAAAAAACTGTTTTCTAAAACATAAAGTCTGCCCGCAGCGCGAGCACATTCTCATCGCGCGGTGGGCGCGCGACTTTTGGTTCTCACGCTTCGCTCCCAATTAAATATTTATCTCCAGCTGCGTACTCGGTCTTTTTACTCCCCCCCCCCCCCCATTTGTGCATAGACCTGTTAAAATTAAAGGTAAAATCAGCGACAACTGTAATTTGATGATAGTGAATTCTCTTTCCTAAAGCACCTTCGGCTTTAGCGAAGACGTTCTCATCACGTATCTCGTGCTTCACACTCGATTTTGTCCAAAATGCGAACTTTTCTAAATTATTTATTTATTTACTTCAATAATTGTTCCCTATTATGCACTGAATTTTACTTTTAGCTACCTTGAAAAATGTATCATTTCAATGAAATATTATTATTGCAATTAAACCGCTGGCGATCATCCATCATCATTGCGCATATTTTTAGTCCTTTAAATAAACGTGATAACTTCACTAGTTTTCGAAATAATCAAGAAAATGTTACTTTTTTCTGCAATCGCAAAATAAGAATTTTTCGTGTTCAACTCGCCACAAGTTCTACAATAATAGACATTTTGTAATAAGAATGTCAGAAAATATGCACCATCATATAAAAAAACTAACGGTATTCATAGAATTCCAATGGATTGTCACTGCAAATTTACAACGATTTTTATTCTTCTCATGGCGTAAATTATATATTATAAGATTCAAATGCTTCGGGAGTCGAACGAACCTTCAGAAAATTAAAATTAACGGTCACCTAAACTTTTGTTAGGATTAAAGGAAGTTTTTAGGAAAATATCAGACAATTATGTTTTATAGTTTTAAAGCCACACTTGATTTAAGATCTCAGCGTCGTCCCGTACGCGTGCTAGCTCGTCCTGCAATATCAACGTCTGTATAACAGCGGGCGATTGGGAGATCAAGCCGGCCACCTACAATATAACATAAGTTTTGTAAACATTTCGATTAATAGAAACGTCTATTCATTGAATGTCCTCCATTAATTTCGTGATAATTTGATATTTAATACTTTACATTTTCAATAGTAGAATTCAATGTAAAAGATTATATTAGACTATTTGAACTAATTTTAAAATACAAGATTTTTTTAGAAAAAGCTATTAAGAAATCAAATAAAAAATAATAATAGGATATTAAAATTATCAGAAAAGTTAATTTTTAATTTTCTTTAATACTTTTAAGTAGTACCTTATTTCGGGAACATTTTTTCTTATTC
>CAKNWT010327491.1:0-13305 GCA_932066315.1 Andricus coriarius | reverse complement strand
GCATGTACCAGACTGTCACGTGACCTATTCTTTTAAACGTACTTACTTATAAACTAATAAGTAGAATGAATTTTCCATACCAGACAGACATAAAGGCAAGAAAGACGAAAGTGTGCCTGGTATAGAAAATCCATTCGACTTATTAGTTTATGAGTAAGCTCGTTTAAAAGAATAGGTCACGTGACAGTCTGGTACATGCCCTTAAGAAGGCATGGAAGGAAATGGGCAGATAGAGGGGTGGAAGAGAAAAATGACCTGAGAGAAGGATGGCGGAGCGGGTGAGCGTTGACATATGGCATAGAGGGGGGAGAATGTGGTGAGTGTGAGTGAAATAGGAATAGGGGAGAGGAGTGAGCGAGAATAGGAAGAGAGGAAACTTAGAGTAAAAAAACCAATTCGCAAAATCATATTCTAAAACATGATATTTATTTTTATTTATCAGTACAATCTCTTTAACAGCATTCATAACCCAGGAAGTATTTTGAATGAGGTGATTTCGATTTTAGGGACAGAATCTGATCGCTCACTTAATTCACCCTCTTCTGAAATTCTGTGTATAATTCGAAATAAGGCAGGGATTCTCAATTTTCAGGATTGATGATTTTTTTTCTCCTTTCTGATATAAAGGTTTTTATCTTCTCCTAATACCGCCTATCTGATAGGCGATATTTGGAATCTTTTGAGATCATTATTTTCTTTACAATATCCGTAAAACGCCGCTGATCATATACACACTGTAGAAAACGAGGCTCAAGAGATTGGAGGTTTGAAAGAGTCGCCCTTTGACGCGTAAAAGGCGTCCGTGTCCTCATGTTGGAGACTGGATTACCGTTAATCTGACCGCTTTTCATTGGCTCGCAGTCTGAAAAGGATGAAATCCCTCGAGATTCCGCGCTAGAATCCCGACTTTATACCGGAAACCACTTGTACCGTTCTTTACACTTCAGTGGCTTTGAATAGAATTTTTTCCTCAAGAGGATTCTGTGTTGAAGGGATGTATGCCAAGAATTGGAATATTTTATATAGGAGCATATAAGGATTATTTGCTTAAAACTAATTGATTTTTGGGTTCCGTGTATTCCTGATTAAGCCTGGCGTCGCGTCGCAGGGTAAAAGCTTGAAATGAACAAAGTAAAAAAGTCTTTGAATTTTATCCTCTCGCAAAGTTTCCTTATATAAGTCCAATTATTATCTTTTCCTTGATCGTTAGTTCCATTCTGTTATTACATTGTTCCTTATCAAAATGGACCGAATAACTTAGTTGAGTTGTCTAAATTCAAACGATTTGTGCTGTTTTGTTTCAAAATGTGGCTTTGTCTTAAGAAAATATTGGTAAGTGGAATAATATTCTCCCTTTTCGGAAAAAAACATCAACTTTCACTTATAGTACTTAAAATTGTATCCGCATGTCCGTTAAAATATGGAACTTTGGTTTATGAGTAACTCTCATCAATTGCAAAAGAGGTTTTAAAAATTCGAGAAGAAAATTACCAAATAACGTCTCTGAGGAGAAAGCAAATTCAAATTTTACCAATCCGTTATACATGCACATAATTGAAGATCACGCGATAAATGTAGAAATTTAAAAAATATTGTAACTGTTTAAAAAACTTGTTCAAAAGGGTGCAGTCAGATATTTTGGAGTTGAATCTAAACCTGTTTTTGGTTCTTTGATCGGATGGTTACTTTATTTTTAATTCATTAAAAAAGTTTGAAATCCACATCTGGGGCCACGCAAATGCATGCTTATGTCGAATAACGTAGAAAAATTGTTAATAACATTAAAAAAAGACACACTTAGATATTTCCAAAAGAAATCCAAAGTTGTTTTAGGATTTCCGATCAGAAGCTTAGTTTATATATAAAAATTGCAGAAATTAAAAAAATAATTTAATTGTGTGAAAAATGGTTTAAAAAAGGCGGACGTAGATATTTCGGTGACGAATTCAATGGCTTTTTTTGGCTTATCGATCAGACGCTTACTTTGTTAATAATTGATTACAAAGTTTCAAATCCATATCTGGAGCCAAGAAAATAGTACAAATAATTTGATTATTTAAAAAATGGTTAAATAAACAAATGAAGCTCTCTTAGATATTTTCATAACGAATCCAAAGGTGTTTTCGGTTTTTTGATTGAAAGCTTAGTTTGTTTATGATACTTCGTAAAGTTTGAAAATATTACCAAATGATTTGATTGTTTGAAAAATTATTCTCAGAAAATAAGAAAGCGCGCACATAGATATTTCGGATTTCAGTTTTTTTAGCTGATGAGGGTCCAAACAGTGACCGAAACGTTTCAAAAAGAAGTATCGCAACTTTCCGTTTGACCTTCATTTCCATGCCTTGCTTCACTGCTTACTACCATATATCTCTAACCATAATTTTTTGTTTTCACAAATATTTCATGGGGATTCTCTTCACTACCTGAGGACTTCGCCAGACCTAATTTTAACACCAAATTTTCTTGTTTTCATTTTGAATACCTTGCACCGCGTTGGATGCGCCCACCCTTGCTTGTTCCTTCAAAACAAAAAGTTACTCTACTTTTTCAATACGGGGTCATCAAAGGAAAGAATTCTACGGTTTTTAATTACTATTTCGAAAAAAATCGATAACATCAATTTCGGAATAGCTAAAAGCTGACAATTTGGCCCCTTCCGGGTAAAAAATGTTTGCATGGCTAGAGCATGGCCATAGACATGAAAATATCTAATACGCTAAACATAAATTAATTACCCTGTACAACATGTAAGTGTTCGAAAACATTAGCCTAATTTAAAAACAAAAATCTTAAGTTTGCCAATGGCTGACACATCTCTAAATGGCGAGTCAACGACCCCAGTGCACCGGATCGTGCATCAGGTAGTTCAAGACGTCATCTACGAGAACTTTCTTACAATTTACATTGTACAAATAGCCAAAATATCTCCAAATGGTAAATCAACAATTCGGGTGTACCAGATCGTGCAGCAGGTACTATCATACATCATCACTTATTTACAATTTGAATTGTATCAAGAGCGGAAATAACTCAAAATTGTGAGTCAATGACACGGGTGCGCGGGATCATGCACCAGGTAGATCACGAAGTCATCTACGAGAACTTTTTTAGGACAACTTCCAAAGTTGTTTCGACGACCCGGGTGCTATATTGTGCCAATAACCAACAGAATGAAAGAATTTTACTCTTTTGTTAATGTTTTAAAAATATTAATTGAAATATTTATTTTCAATTTAATCTTTTTATTAATTAATATTTATTGGTACACAAGATCGCGAAGACTTGGCAATCTTGACCCATCCTTATCCCATTCTAAATTATAATGTTCCTGTTGGATCCCAAGGCTGCAAAGCCTCCGCAATCTTGGCCCACACTTACCCCATTATAAATAAGAATTTTCTCCATGGAAGAAAAGGCCGACAAGCTTTCGAAATATTGACCCATTCCTACCAAACTCTAAACTATAGCATAAATAGATAGCATGTTCTCGTTAAGTTACAAGACCCCCAAGCCTTCGGAATCTTAACTCATTCTTATTCCACTCTGAATTAGAATGTGCTTCATGGAAGACAAAACCCACAAGCCCTTTCAATCTTTAGCCATTCTTATCTTGCTGTAAGTTAGAATGTTTTTGCTGGATTCCAACACCGTAAAGACTTCGCAAGCTTGACCCATTTTTACCTTTCTCGAAATTAGAATGTTCTTGTTGGGCCGCAAGACCGCGAAACCTTCACAATCCCGACCCATGCCTACCCAACTCTAAAGTAGAATGTTCTCTTTTGGTCACGATACAACGAAACCTTTGAACCATTCCTATCTCACTATAACTCATAAAGTTCTTGGATGGTCACAAGACCGCGAAACCTTCGTAATCTTGACCCATTCTTACCCCACTCTAAATTAGAGTGTGCTCGGTGGATTTAAAGACCGCAAAGCCTACACAATATTGGCCCATTTTTACACCACTCTAAATCAGAATGTTCTCTTTTGGTCACAATAACGCCAAGCATTTAAAATCTTGACCCATTCTTATCCCACTTCAAACTGGAATGTAATCAGCGTGGCACAAGACCGCGAAAACTTTGCAGTCTTGACCCATTCCTCCTCTACTGTAAATTGTAATGTTCTTATTGGGTCACAAGACCGCGGAGCCTTCGCAATCGTGCCTGGTGCACGATCTGGTGCGCCAAGGTCGTCGATTCACCATTTAGAGTTGTTTTGGCTATTGGTAACATTTCAATTTTAAAAAAGTTCTCGTAGATAAAGTCTTGAAATACGTGGTGCACGATTTTATGGAATGTAAAATTCCTGAAATTTTTGTAAACCCAGCGTTTTATGCCTACATTAGAAAAAGCGATATTGAATAAATCCTTTTATATTAGATTCTTAAGAATTACCTATACAAAAAAAAGTATTCGGAAAAATATCCCTCATCTCATTATGAGATGCTCGCCTTTATTTCCTCTTACATTTTATAAATTCAAAAATATATTTCTGTCATAATATTCTGGTCACTAAGTGAAGTTTTCTTCAATGTCTCTTTACGCTTTCTATTTAAATCTACAGTTAATTTAATTAATTAAAACTTTATAGGAGCGCAACTATGCATCAGGGCGACACCATTCCCAAAAAACAACTCCGATGGAATTTTTGGTTCAAAAAGTTCCAGAGAACGAATCTCTGAACCGATTTAAAAAAATTATTTTTCTGAATTACAGCGTATTTTATGTATAAAATAAGAAAGTGTTCGAAGTTTTTAGTACCGAAAAAGTGATTGACTTAATTATTAAAAGATTCTTTTAATGCTTTTTCAGATTAACATCGTATTTATTTTTTGAGTAAGACCAGTTTTGCAATTGCCAATAATTTACTAGGCAGCTTTCCTATTCCTACAATTGTGAATCGTCATTTCAACATTTATTTATCTTCTTGAGATAAAAATAAGTAATCTAGCAATAAAGGTACATTTTTTATGTTTAAAATAGCGAAATTATCACATTTGTTTATACCAATTTTTTATAACTGTCCCTGGAAATTTTGGGCAGATTTGCGATTCAAGATTCGTCACTTGTGTTCACTTCTTATCAGATCTCATATATAGTCCTTTTCAAATTTTGAAAATTTAACCCTAGTCTTTAATCTATGATAATATTATTAAGAGTTATTCGCTTTTTAGTAATGAGCAGTAATTAATTTTTTGGTATAACAGGGTGGCCGCAGGTCAGGGAAAACCTGAAAATCGTCGCAAAGACATCGGCTACATGCAATAGTATAATTCGAATTTTCACTGAAAACCGAAATTTAAAATTGTCTAAAAAATTCTCTGTTGCGCATTCGTCTGGCATATTGTTTTCTTTAACAAAAAAGCATTTATAGTCAATAGAAACTCTTTTCAAATTAAGGAAATAAATTCCGAAGAAGATGTAGTAATTTCGAGGCCATCATCGTAAAACTCAATTTTTCACCTTGTCGTGAAATTTAAACTATTTTCTAAAATTCACAGCTGTTCTAGGCTGGCAGAAATATTGTTTTCTCCAGGAATGTTACTATCTGGAGTCTTAAGAAACTATGTTTTAAATGAAAAAATAATTTTCGAAGAAGTTGTAGACATTTATAGGCCAAAATCGGAAAATTCGAGTTTTCACCTAAGGCTGAACTTTAAATATTATTAGTCAGGGAAAATAAAAAATTGGTCAGCGATGCTGGCCTCTGACTTCCTCGAGGAAGTCAGAGGATTCTGAAAATTAAGATTTGTGGCCACCCTTAAGTTATCTAATTTTATTAGAGCAAAAATATTTTTAATACAAAAATAAATTTGTTGTTTTTTTTTTTGTATAAAATTGAGTGCCCTGCTTTGTAATTTGACTTTGCATCTTATAATCTTGTATTTTTAGCTACGCAGAAATTTCCGTTCCACGACTAAAACTTTATTCTGATTACTCAACGATCATGAATATTTATTCGCGTCCTTGGTCCCCATTGAAAGAGTAGGATTTGCTCTTAATTTTATGAACTTTGCAAATTGAGAAAAAGAAATTATTATTTAGTTAAAATTAATGTTGGGATGAATACAAAAAAATACTGCTCTCATGGGAACAAAAAACTATATCTTCAATTTAAAATTGTAAAAGTAAGAAAGAAACTTCTTCGAATCGAATCAACTTTTCTTTGACCGCATAGCAATGGTAACATTCCTTTGATTCAAAGAAATTATTTTCTGTATGTATGCCAAGGTGGCGAAAGATGTCCATACTAGAATATAAGAGCTCGTATAAAATTATTTGTGAATGACAACTGTATAAAGACCAAAAATGATTTTTTTCTAGACTATATGATAGAAAAATATAGCCAAAACTATATATGGATGTGGCCGTTATTTGTAATGATTTAGGGAAGCGAAAAACAAAAACATTTTTTTTGTGCTGTTCCAAAGATATGAACAATAATCGCGGCTAGTCATCTATCTTTCTGGGATAAGTTTTAAATTTATATTGATTAAATATAATTAATAGATATAAACATTTTCATCAGATGGAAGCACAGTGTAATAAATTTATTAAAAAATGATAATTTAAGCAAATAACGCTAATTAATAATGTTCTTAAGGTTAACTAATAATAATGATATATATTATCTACGGTATTTGCATTGCGAAATATGGAGAAAAACAGTAGTTGAAGTGTCCAACTTTAAGTAGGAACATGCGCAACTTTTAAGTCATATGAGGGTTTGTCATAATATAACATAAATAGACTGATATACAATACATAAGTATTATCGAAAAAAGCTTTAGTTTAATGAGATTCAACTGTGCAAAATTTAAAAAATCAATTGCAAAATGATTGAAGAATTTACAAAATAAGATTGAAAAATGCAGTCCTACCAACCCAGAAGAGTTAAAAAATATTATTTTAAAACACACCTATTAATACCATTTAATACGTGAGTTGTTGTAGTTATATAAATAGTGCTTCTTAATAACAAATAGTTTTTCTTTTTGTTCGAAAGCATAATATTATGAGTTATTTTGTCAATTGTAAAATTCCAAAGAAACGTGGCAACGTTGCAGAATATAAAGCGTTGGGTGAAAAAACAACCTAACTCGGAAAATCGTGTTTTGAGATAAATCGATTCAAAGATTTCAAGCTGTTATTGAACTAAGAAAATATTAATTTAAAAATAAATCCTTTCATACACATAAATTGCTAAAACCTAAAAGTGAAATACTTCCGAGAAACAAAATTTACAAAAAAGAAAAATTATTTAAATAATTGAAAATAAACGAAACGAGTTAGGTTGTTTTTCCATCCAATGGGTATTATAGGTTTTTTTTTTATTAATTTCTCGTTTGAAACATTATTTAATTATTTCTACTGATATAATTGTTATGAACATGACACTACATTGTTAGGAAAATAAAAAAATTTATTTAAAAGTTATAAATTTGAACAATTTCAATGTTTACTCATCAAATTCAGATTCTTCATCTGACATAACATCATTAGATTGTACATTTTTTTCTCCCATCATTGTGACAACCAATAACGAGTCTTGATACTCTTGTTGTAAAAATTTATATTTTAATGAATTATTGAGTAGTAACAATAAAAATAATAGCGCACTGATTCGCCGGCTGGTCACTACACTGCACGCTGCAGTCTGCACAGCTGTGCGAGAGCGAAGAACGGAAACTGCGCGCGCTACGTATCTCCATGCGTCCTACTCTAGTATAACGTGATTTACGTAAACAATAATAATTTTTATATTAGTTTTAAGCTGTGTACTAACTAATTATGGTTCGCTGATTCCGAAAAAACGATCTACGGAAAAACAACCTAACCCGGGTTAGGTTGTTTTTTCACCTAACGCTTCATATACAGCATCTTGACTTTCGTAGTAAACAGCTGTAGCAAAGATATTATACCTAGATACGGCAAGGGTCAGGAGTGGGGACGCCGAATATATATAGCTAACTATTTTCCGCCTATATCGAGGTGCTGCCCTCTACAACTTTGCATTGTTCCCATAGCGACCGCGTCAAAGCCCGTGAATGAGTCACCGTGAATGACGAGAATGATTGAGCCAAATATATTATTGAGCCCACGATTATCCAGAAGTACTGTGACTTGAATTGTAATTTTTTTTATTGTTTTTTTTAAGCTGAATTTCTAATAGCATAAAAACTAATAGAAGACTTTTCGAGGAAAAAATTTATTTTAAATTGTTTAAACAATTTTTGTTCAAACAAATTGTTTAACAAGCGAGATTTGGAAAAATAATAGTGACATTTGATCTTACGGAAGAAATTACATCAATTATATGCATTTCGCAATTTGTATGGACCCAATGGGTGACGAAGTATAAATAAACAATTAAATGTCATAGAATATGTATTTATACTGCATAAGAAGTTGGGTGGAAAAAAATTGTCCAATACATGGACTTTATGTAATTTTTTCCGCAGAATCGAATGGCGCTATTAGTTTCTCCGTAGCTCGCATTTTTAAACAATTTTTCAAACAAAATTTGTTTAAACAATTTCAAAGTTCAAATTTTTTTCATCAAAATGTGCGTTAGAATTTTAGAGATTTTTTAAGCCAATAAAACGTGTTTTGAAAAAAGTGGAACTTACAACGGTTATGCCGAGACACCCTTCAATATTGCATAATTGAGGGTTCGGATCAAAGAATGGGTCGCAAGCGCGAAAACGAGGAAAAGTATTGTCCATGTGTCTCGTGCTTTCCAAATTTGAAAGTTCAAAAAATTAAAATTTTGAAAATATGGTCATATAGAAAACGGCAAGACGAAACTTTTTTGTATTTGCAGTTATTTGGCCGATAAATATTTTTAATAGTTAAAATTAAAAAGTGAAAAACAAATGCCCCAACTTCAATTATTTTTTGAAACATAAATCGTCAAAACTCAGCTAAATATTATTGAAACTGTTTAATATCCGGTATACGCACGCAGTGTACCCTAAAAATGCATACAAAATGAAAAAAAAACAATGAAAATTGCCTATTGTTTAATAATAATTAATTGCAAATTGGGACTGGTCGATAGCAGGGTTTTTTAGTTTCGGGAAAGAAAAGTATTTAGGAAACTTTCGAGTTGAAAGAACTTTCAGTGAGAAATTTGTTTCTCACTAATAAAGTAAGATTTCTGGAAATTTTTAGATCGATTGATTAAAAATGGACGGAAATATCCATTACGTATGAAAGCGTCCTTTATAGGCAAGTACCGGCGAGAGTACAAGCGGACGTTGAGAAGCGCTCGCAATCGTAGATGGCGTGGCGTACTTTCTTACATAATGAATGTTTCCGTCAATTTTCAATGAATCGATCAAAAAATTTCCAGAAATCTTGCTTTATTAATGAGGAACACATGTCTCACTGGAAGTTCTTTCAACTCGAAAGTTTCGTCGATACTTTTCTTTGCCGAAACTAAAAAGATGTGCTTATCGACCGGTCTCAATTTGCAATTAATTATTATTAAACAATAGGAAATTTTGATTGTTTTTTTCATTTTGTAGGAAATTTTTTTTAACTTTCATTTTTACAATTGAAAATATTTATCTGACAAAAAAACATGAGATACAAAAAAGTTCTGTCTTGCCCTTTTCTATATGACTATATTTTCAAAAATTTAATTTTTTCCACTTTAAAATTTGGATATCACGAGATACGTGGACAATAATTTTCCGCGTTTTCGAGCGTGCGACCCATTCTTTGATCCGAACCCTCAATTGGAAGTCTTGTGATTATTTAAATTTGAAAAAAACTACTTTCGAATTGAAACCTTATTAAATTTGACTTTATAATAAACGAATTATTAAAGTAACAAATTATTAAATTCCCTAAATAATTAAGATTCTGAAATCAAAATTTGCCGAAAATATATTTTAATTTAAATAATTTATTAAATAATGTAGTAAATATTTCAAACTCCTTTGAAGTATTTAGCACATCGGGATCGGTAAAATAATTTATAATTATTTGAAATATTTAATCATTAATTTACTAATTATCGAAATTTCAATTTCGCGAATTAAAAAATCTAACTTAGTTTAATAATTCGTTAATTGAATAATGTTAAAATTATAGAATTCGAAAAATTTGGATTCCTGAAATATTAAAATTCGCGCATTTATTATTCGGTACTTTTATTTTTCATCAATTTTTCTACTCAAAATTGATTTTTTCTTATATTTTTTACGTGCTTTAATATTTTACGGCAATGTAAACTTTTATTTGTTTAGATTAACTTTAAATACAAATCATAAAAATCCTCGCAAATTGTTTTAAATATTTTCAGAGTGTGTGCTGAAATCTAAGAGTTTCTTTTCACAGAGCAAAGTTCAAAATTCAAAAAATGATTTCTAAAAAATTATAACTCCTAGCGACTGCATTTTTTCAACGTTTGTTTTACATTTATTTTCAAATTAATTTTCCACCAAAAAAAGATTGAAAAGAGTATTTAATAATTGTTTTTCTCCAAATGTACGTAATGTAATGTAAATGTAATAATTTTTGTTTAATTTTGTAATTTTTCTTCGTGAAAAGTTACCCTAAGAACAAAATTCCCGGCTATTCAACTTTTTAATGATTTAATAGAATATTCAAGGAAACATCATAAGAAGTAAAAATGGAATTAAAGTGAAGGGAATCAAAAGTCTAAATTAAATTTTTACTGATGCAACATTTTAGTTTTGAATACAAAATTTTATTATGAAATCGCTAAATAATTTAATTACAATTATAATAACAAATTAAAGAATTTATTTAAAATAATTATGTAAGTAAGTAAATTCGCGAAAAAAAATCGATTACCAAATAAAAAAAAAAAATTTTGAAATAAAAAATAAAATTGAAATACGTACCTTGTTCAAAAAATACTTTTCTCTTAAACATCTCCACTGACGTTATAATTTTTTCTTTTCAATAATCTTTGAGAACCTTTATAAGGATTTGTGCGAAAACTAACGATAAATCCTAATTTATTAGGTTAATTATTTATTTAGGGACTAATCAAAAGTGAAGAGATAATAAATACACAAATGAACGGGTTCCGAAAATATAATTTCATGAATTATAAAATCTCTGAACATTAAATTTTACCAATTTTGTTAATTCCCGAAATTTAATATTGACCAAAATAAATAATTATTATTCAATATTTCTTTAATAACGTATTGTTTATTTTCATCAAATCTTAAATTTCGAAAATTTGCAAATTGTATGTTAATTTAAAATTATGTTAATTGCAGAATTAAAAATTGTATAATTCAAAAATTATATAATTCGTTAAATTATAATTTCGGACATTTCTAAATTGGGGATTCTTATTTTTCGAAAATTAAAAATCTTGTATCGTTATATTGAAGCCCTATCATCTACAGGTTTGTAATGAATAAAATGCTGAATTCATTATTATATTCAATGACTTCTTGATTTTTTATTGCGTCCTATCTTTATCTCATAGGATATTTTTTTCTTTTTCAGTTATAAGAGTAAATTATATGTACTATAAAATATTTTCAAATAAGAAAAAGTCCGTTTCAGTCCTTTAATATACATAAATAATTCATAGTAATGCAAAAATGTTAAGTTCCCGCTCGACGTTTCTTGCGCCGCCTTGCGGTATGTGGTCAACACAATCCCTTTAAACGAAGCTGCAATGCCGAATTTAGCCGAAAAGTACCGAATAAAACCGAAGCCACAAAACTGAATGTAGCGCCGCCCTCGTGACATGTGGCCTAACTAGACCCTTGCCGCATCTACGTTTGAAACGCGTGAAACATGGCATCTGAAAGGTTTCGTGAAAAAGACCGGTTCACGACAAAACGAAAGCTCGAGTGGAAAAAGCATATTCGGGAAGCAAATAAGAGGAGAAAAATTGCAGTCAATGAGTTTGAATGTGAAAACATTGAAAAGCTACAAGGTCACCGAATAGTTGAGCTGTACATGCTGGCAAAAGAGATGTGGTGTGCATCATGTGACGTGTTTCTGTCATTCAAAGAAAATCCCACTTTATTCCAAAATTATATTTACCGAATTTTCATAAGTATTGGTTTTGTTATAACAAATTAAAAATCGAGCAAAAGCTCTCCCTTTATTCCAATTTTATATTTACAGCATTTTTATAAGTATTGGTCTTCTAATGAATTCTACAATCAAAATTTAAGTATTGTTTTAGTTACAAATCTTAAATTCAAAATGAAAAAAATCGCACTTTATTTCAAATGTATATCCACGGAATTTCTATAAGTATTGTTTTTGTTATAAGTTTTAATTTAAAAATATTCCAATTTCATTTCAAAATTATATTTACATAAGTTTTATAAGCATTGGTTTTGCTATAAATTTAAAATTTAAAATTTTACAAAATCTCAGTTTATTCCAAAATTATATTTACAGAATTTCTATAAAGTATTGTTTTTGTTATTAATTTCTAAATATTCCGAATTTATATCTACAGGATTCTTATACGTATTGGTTTTGTTACAAATTTCACATAAAAAATATAAGTATTGTGTTTGTTTTAAATTTCAAATTGGAAATTTGAAAAAATCATCCCTCATTCCAAATTTATATTTACAGTTTTATAAATATTGTTTTTGAATTAAATTTAGAATTTAAAAATATTCCGCATTTATATTTACAGGATTTTTATAAGTTTTTTTTTCTTTTAATTTTCAATTCAGTTTGAAAAAAAGCGAATGTATTCGGAATTTGTATACGTACTAATATATATTTTTTGAATTCCGAATTTATATACCCATATATACACTATTAAGTATTATGTATTTATATCATGAATTTAAAATTTATGAAAGTTGTCAATGTTTATTTATTATGATTTGTGATTCCCATAATTCAAATTTGAATTACTTCCCGCCAATTTAATTGGCAGCCTTGTTCGAACTTCGGAGCGCCTGCCATATGGTCTGCTGAAAATCCACCGCAGGCTACAGCGTTGCCACGTTCCATTCATTTTTTTTTTGCTGTCATGTTATTTATTCAACTTCAAAATTATTTTATAAATATTAAACAGTGGTAAGATTCCAGTTTTTTATTTTTTCTGGAAGTAAGAAGATTGATTCTTCAATTTGATCACTTTTGTGCAGTGGCGGACTGGCCATAGGTTGGGATGCGGGAAACCCCGCCGGCGCCCACCCTATCAGGCGCCCCCCAAGGCATGTAGGCGCCTTCTAAGATCATGTTTTTAAACAATGTAGATGTTTTTAATATTAAAAAAGAGAAAGCAGAAGGAATTTATTAAAATGGTACTCCGTATACATAT
>CAKNWT010327490.1:18602-36140 GCA_932066315.1 Andricus coriarius | reverse complement strand
ATTGGAAGGGTGTCATTTTTTACTCGGTATATTTTGCGCAAGTTGCAGAAAGATTATTTTTTCATACGTTTTCATTCTTCAGGGTTAAAAAGTAACCTATTAATAGTGAGAATTCTAAACTCTCTAAATTTGAATTAGTAAAGTATAACTGACTGTTAGTTAAATTCTACTAATTTCTGTAGCAAAAATTAAGTCACTGACAATTAGTAGAATTGTATTTATTGGATTAGGAAAACGAAAATTACTCATTTTTCAGATATAGTTGCATTGAAGAAATCAGTTAATTTTAAGAGGTTATGTTCCAAATATATTTGCGCACCATTTTTAAATGTGAAATTATTTAAAGTTTAAAATTTGTTCACGCATGTAATAATTTCTTATTCATTTATTAAAATGAAAATTTAAAAATACACTTTATTATTATAAATAATATTGGAGTATAAACAAAAGCCTAATTAAAAAATTGTTCCTCTGTCAATTTATTCTAAGTCTATAATTGATTCACTGCAGTTACGGTATAACTGATTAACTTCAGTTGTGGTATTTTTACTGTTGCGATTAGTAAACTTCTGAAAATAACTGATTCATCAATCAAAATTAAGTGTACTGAATGAATTAGTAAAATGTCTACTAATTCAAATTTAGAGAGCACCATCTAAGTAATGCTACACGGAATTACATATTTGAAGGGTGTATTTTTTATTTGGTATATTTTGCTCAAGTTCCAGAAAGTGAGAATTGTAAAGCGATTTTTTTTTTCGTAATTTGTGGCAACTTAAAAATACATTCTGTGTAACAATTATACCCAACTATTTAAATTTTCGGGCGAGAAGCCACACACTCCTAATACGATTTTCATTTGTGCGTCAACCGTTACGGAATTTCCCGTAAGACTAACCTCTTTTCCAGCTCATTCAGGGCTAATGTTACGGAAAATTCCGTAGTGCTAGCCCCAATGCTATACTTGGCCGGTTACTTCAACGGAAAATTTCGTAACACTAGACAGTGCCCAACTATTTTGCTAAATAAATACGTTGCATATAATGTATTTTTAAGCAGCCGTAAAAAATATGGCAAACAAATGTCTTTGTAAAAATTTGTTTCTGTCATTCATTTAAACATTCAAAACATTGCACTTTCCATCTACCTGCGTAAAAGATTATTTAAAATCCACGTTCTACAGCTAATAGGAAACTGAATATTTGAAGTAATTTGTTGTTCTACTACTAAGATGTTAACAACCCGTGCAATAATATTACAAATAAAACACATTTAAAAAAAGTAAATTTCATTACCTGTTTTAACTCCAATTTCGAGTACACGAATTTGACCCATAGATCGCAGAGTTTTATCGTGAGAAACAATTTGATCCAGAGATCTAAATAATCTTCTTTTATACGAATCAGCAAGTTCTGCACATTCTGTCTCAAATCCCAGAAGATAAGCTTTATAGATATTTCGTCGAACTTTCGACCATTTATAGTTTATCCAAAATGATACGAGAAGAACAATCATAACAATAAGTCCGTATTTTGTGAATACATCACGCAACCAAAGATCACTCGCGCTCATAATGTCCACGTAAAAATAGGTCTCTCCTTGAATTTGTGAAATTTTACTAATTGAACCTCCCGATCATACGGTGTAAATTGTATACAATTTTTCGAAATTTTGGAGCAATTATGTTATTATGCACTAATGTCCTGTAGGTGTTTGTGCACAAATGTCGTTTTTTATACAAATTTCAATAAGAACGAAAACTTACATTACGGAATTTATAGTGCATGAAGGATTTTTACATTGCAGAGGTTTCTTTACATCTCCTGTTCAACGGAATAAGTCTACTAAGTGAAATTTACCGCAGAATGCTTTATATCCTTTTGCATCAACATTTAAAGCAGGTGCAAGCGACCTCTGCAGAAAATGCAACATACTAATTAGATTCTGTCCTGTGATAGGTCAATAGTTTTATAGTACTTTAGAGCTTACACCATTCGCTTCATTTCTACATAATTTCGGAAAGACTAGAAAGATTCTTAAAATTAGCAATGACTTGTATGCAAGTTGAATTAGGATTTTATTATACTTTCTATGATTACAGTGAAGTTTCTAAAGAAATGAAAAATAAATTCTAGTAAATTTACTTGCGAAAGTCAAATAAACGCTTACTTTAAGGATTGTAGTAATATTCTGGTGATGGTACTTCACTGCCACTAAAGAATTTCAATTTACCACTCTTCATGCATGACAGTGATGCACTAATCAAAGTCTGAATACTTCTTTACTGACAAAAGATATAAATATATAACGGTTCAGTCGTCATTGATAAGATACTGATAATACTGATCGTGAGTCACATATAAACATAATTAGCTTGTACAACAAAAAAGCACGATGATTACTAATCTTTACATTCTTAATTTGAACCATGCAGTTATGCACTTTTCAGTCAATCAGGGTTGTTATAGGTCAGGGAATTCCAGAAAATCAGGAACAGTCAGGGAATTTAAAACTGGCCAGGGAATGTCAGGGAATATCAGGGAAAGTCAGGGAATGTCAGGGAAAATTTGAAAGAGAGAATTTTCGATAAACTGAAATTGAAGTTTAGGGGTCATCCACAAATTAAGTGAACCGCATTTCTGACATTTCCAATCACCCCTCCCACCATGTGAGATACCATAGGATTTGCTCTCCCCCTCCCTACCCCCCTCACTCAAAAATTTTACTAAGATTCTATAAACTTAGGCACTTATGGAATGAACAGACATAAATTTTGTTGAATAAATAAACGTGGAACCCTAATGAAATTAGATTTAGAAAAGGAAATGTGGTAATAACAAGTAAGTCTCACAAAAGTATAATTTTATAAGTTTTTTATTTTATAATTTTTTTCGCTGCAAATTAATCTTGCGGTTAAAAATTGTATTCTATTGAAAATTCAACAATGTTGTTCAATAATCATTCTTTTTCGTTCAAAATTTAAATCTTTTGTGGAAAATTCCTCTTTTTGCCAACTGATTGATTGAAAATTAATCTTTCTTGGTTGAGGATTCAACTATTTTGTTGAAAATTCTTTTTTGGTTAAAAATTCCACTATATAGTTGGAGATTCGTCTTCTTTGGTATAAATTTATGATCTTCTTGGTTGAAAATACGTCTACTTTTTGTTGAAAATGTCACTATTTTGTTGAAATTATATTTTAAATAATGTTGAAAATTTATCTTTTTTAGTTGAAAATTCAACTGTTTGTTTGCAAATTCATGTATTTTGTGGAAATTTCGTCTTTGTTTGTAGGTTAGTAATCCTATTAGTTGAAACTTCACTTTTTTTGTTGAAAATTCATTTTTTGTTTGAAACTTCCACTATTTGGTTAAAAATTCATTTTTGTGTGTCGCAGATTTATAATTTTAGTTAAAAATTCATTTTGTTGATTGAAAATTCAGCTTTTTTTAAAATTAATTGTTTCAGATGAAAACGTAACTTCCATTTTTGGTTGAAAATTTATCTTTTTTAGTTTAAAATTGAACTATTTTGTTTAAAACTCGCCTTTTTTTGTAAAACTTTATTTAATTTGCTTAAAAAAAATTGAAAGCTTTAAAATTCTGTTGTAAATTAACATTTTTCAGTAAAAAATTCGCTTTTTCGGGTTGAAAACGTAACTGTTTTGTAGAAAACTGGTATGTTTCGCTTAAAACTTCAACATTTTGGATGAGATTCTTTTTCTGTATTTCAGGGTGCACAGTCTTCCCCTTTTTTTCTTATTTTCCCCTTTTTTGTCGAAATTCCCTTTTTTTCCCTGTTCTAAAAAACTTCCTCTTTTCCCCTTTTCTCATTAAGTATACGGTATTTGAAAATACAATCTTTTAATCACGCAGAAAATACTTTGAAATTAGTAAGTGTGCCCATTATTGAACAATAATTAAAGCAATTATAGCATTTAAATAAATTATTTATGAATAAATAAGGAGCACGTTTCAAGTGCTGAACCATTAAAAATAAATACTCTTGAAAAATGTTGAAGCTGAAACATTTTAAAGCATGTTGAAAATGTGAAAGTTGGATACAGAAGTTGTTATCTAATATAAAATTGGAACAGTTACAAAATATATAGTACTTTTTAAATAAGTATTAGAAGGTGAACACTTTTTATTTGAAATGTATTAATTAAATACCTGATTAACCCTTTGACTGTACACCGGTTTTTTCGAAACTACAAAAATTTATAGGTATCCCAGTGGGCACAAAATTTAAGAACGTAATTGGAACGTACTAAAAACGTATCTTGGACGTACAAGACAAAATGCGTTATTTGAAGGTTTCAAAACTTGTCCTAAGCCATACCAAATAATATTCTGAACACGTTTCATGTTCCAAATACGTCCTTAAAACGTCTCTGGAACATTTTATGTTCAAGGAACGTTATTTGGACTGACTTAAGACGTTTTTAGAACGTTCTAATAACGTTTCTGGGCATTTGTGCCCACTGGGATACTTTCATGCATAATTAACTAATTTATAAGTATTATAAGTGTCTTTAAAGTCTTTAACACACTTAATAAAATTCACGAAAATTTTGTTTGTTTGAAAAATTGAATTTTACGAAAAAAATGTTACTTTTTTAGTTGTTGATATTTTAAGCTGAAAATTTATATGGAAACTCTGTCTCGATCAAAAATTGGTTGTGGGTCAGATTGACCCAGTGTGTTTCATCAACTGCAATGTTAAATTTTCTAACTTGAGCAATTTTTAATTTGAGTTTGAGAGCACTGAAGAGTAGGGCGGAGTAAAAATGACAAAATAAATCAAATCGTTTGAACTGTGGGGGAAAAATTCAAAATTCAAAATATTTCCTATTAGTTCAAAAATTATTACTAATTTGTTATATTTACAGCTTTTACTATTGAACAATAATAAAAAACTACGAAATTTAACAATACATTTTTTGCTCAATAAAAGTTTTTTTGAAAATGTGCAAAAACAATTTTTTTTGTGATCGAGCCATATGCACACATTTTAAATAAAGTTGAATATGTCGAAACTGAAATTTATTCAGCTTGAACCAAAGAAACATTTTATCATTTTGCTTTTTCGGAAAAAACTTTTGTCTTGATTGAGTATTTTTAGGATATCATTTTTTTTTGCGATTTCGGAACGTTATAAACACGACGAGAAAAATGTTTCCCATGAATAACAAATAATCATATGTTTCTTTGGTTCAAGCTGAAGAAATTCCAAAAAATATGTTTTTGTACATTTTCAAAAAATTCTAAATAAGTCAAAACTTTTGTTGAATTTAAACAAATTTTTTAATGTAAATTTAAAAAGAGAACATAAGATATTAAGCGATTTCAGAATTTTGTTTCTTTGCTTGTTTTGGATGTCGACCCGAAAATTGTTATCCTCTAGCTTCTAGCTCAAACGATTCGATTAATTTTTAGCATTTTTACTTCGCTCTACTGAAGAGTGTAGTTTTAAATTTAGATTGTAAGTATTAATCATAGCAAGGAAATAATGACAAATCTTGGAAAGAAATATTTATGAGAGCGATGTTAAACATATAAGAATGGTGTATTTTACTAATTTTATTTTATCTGGGACTTCTTTATATCACTGTGAATGGATTTCTAACGACCTAAGTATATCAAATTTTTAAAAATAAATTCTTTAATAGCAGAAATCATTGAAAATTATTTTAAAATATAACATTTCTTATAAAAAGATTGTATGTTCTTTTCGACATGTAAAAATTAATGTTTAAACTTTCCCCTATTTTCCCCTTTTTCGTGAGAAAATAACCCTATTTCCCCTTTTTTGATCTCCTTTTCCGCTGTGATCCCTTGTATTTACTAAAAAACCTTTATTAGTTGAAAATTCAACTATTTTGTTGGAAATTCCTCTTTTTGGTTTGAAAACTAATCTGTTTTGATTCAGGATTCAACTATTTTTTTGAAAATTCATATGATTTTTAATTCAAATGTTTTTGATGGAAACTGAGAATATTTGTTTGGTGAAGATATCAGCTATGTCACTTTTCGTTGAGAATTCATCTTTTTAAAGAACCATCTCTTTGATTGAAAATTCAACTATTTTGTTGAAAATTATTTTTTTTTCTTTGGTTGACAATTAATTATTTTAACTAAAACTTTAATTATTCAATTTTGGTTCAGCATTGATATTTTATAAAATTAATTTTATTGGCTGAAAATTTATCTCTTAGGTTGAAATTTGAACTATTTTGTTAAAAATTATTTTTTTCATGCCCAAGAGTAATTTTTTTACTTTAAATGTATCATTTTAGTAGAAAGACTTTTAGTTTGGTAAAGTCTCACTGTTTCTTATAATAGTGGAGGGTGTGCGGAAAATTGGAAAATCTTTTGTAAGAAAAATGTTTACAAGAAAAAAAAATTAATCCGCACACATTGAAACTTAAAGATATTGCATTTTCAACACACTCGATTAATTTTTAACCGAATACTTGGTTTTACAACCAAAAGTATCAATTTTCAACCAAGAAGATCTTTTTGGTTGAATAATTAACTATTTAATTGAAATCAAAAGTTTACCAGGGAAAAGTCCGAAAATTTCGAAATTGAAATTTTGTAGCAACCCAGCTTAATATCTTCTATGTCTCTTGTCAAACCTATTCCGCTTATTTTAATTAATTCGATTCAACTTCTAATATAGCAGAATATATAAAAATTTTTAACGTCACCCATGGCATCCAAAAATTCTGAATAACATGAAATCGAAAAGTCAATTCAATCTGAAAGTAAGAATCCTTAGCTGGATGAACCGAAGGAGAGGAACAAGGGAGAAACAATGGTCCCACGTTTTCAAAACGAGAGAAAAAAAGAGTGTGCATAAAAGGGGCCCAGCCAGGAGAAAAATTTTCGATATTGGCACCAGGGTACTTTCTTTGTTGAGAAACTTGAAGAGTGACCACAAACAACAGGGTCGCCGATTACGCACGACCGGGTGTACCCTCTCATGGGTGCAGTTCAAATATACGAATTCGATTGAGAGGCATTTTGCGATCCGTAGGCGTTTTGTTTTTGCCAGTGGGGCGGGGAGAAGGTTGGCCGTTTTCGTAATGGCTCGCTGATTCGAAAAAAATGTTTAATGAAACGCATCCGAAGGGTGCAATCTATGAGAACAGAAACTGATAATGTTAATGATCGATTTCTCAATTTTGTTTTTCAAACAACGAAATAAATATTCGTTAATCACAAAACTGTATTGGTATCAATTAGAATTGATTATATATATAAATCATGAATAAGATCAGGCTTCAAAGTACTCTACTTTATCAAAATTTTATTATGTTGTAAAGTAAAAAAAAATTGTAGACACGACCCTGGACCTATTTAAATATTTTCCCTCTCGAAAGATTCTTTGATAAGTTATATTCGTCTGATATAAGTAGTTCGTGCTCAGCAATAAGTGAGTGTTACTTCAAAAAGCACCTCATGTGAGTGTATACACTGTACTTGTATATGCGTGTAACGCGCTTCTTGCTGACGCGACTCAAATATCTCAAGTAAAAAAAGTGTACAGGAGAGTGCAAAATCTGAAATTTGTGATAAATTTCGATAAAGATAGAATTCGTAAGAAATAATTCAAACGGTCTGGAGCAAAATTTTCTAATAAACATATCTGAAGTCTGCACCCGTATTTATATATTTAAAAAACTACCAAATATCTTCGCTTATTTTTTTGCAGAATTGTACCAGTGGTTTGGACTTCTAAATCCTTTATCGTAGAAACGTGAGTGGAATTTAAATTATAACTGCCATTAAAAGCAGAAAACCAATCGTAAAAAAAGATGCCAAATCGTAAAAATTCATGGCCAATCGTAACAACGGATGAAAAATAATAAGAAGCATAACAAATCGTAATATTTTCTTTCAATGTATGGGTGGATACGTAAGGAGTCAAATACCACAGGATTTTTTTAGGATGCAATTTTTAAGGGAAATTTTTTTTCTTCATTATAATTAATTTTTAATTTCAAAGAAGATAATCGATGAACTTCAAAAAGTCACGAATTATGAGGAAAATAATCACAATTATTATTGTTATCAAAATTTGGCAAAGAGGTTCTTTCTAATCCTAAAAAAAGAACTACAATCTTAATTTTCTCGAGATCATAATTGCTATCCTTATTTAAAGTTGAAATATCAGTTTTACGCAATTTCGAAGTCATCATTTCATTTTCAATTTTATCGAAACTAGATTACCTTTTTAAGCAAAATTTTTTCTAGTTTGATTCGGCCATTTAATAACTAGAATCTTTATTCTTAGTTTCTTATAACGGGAAATTCGTTTTACAAATAATGTTGAAAGTCGATACGCACACGAAACCTATCGAAACGTCACCTGTTTAAGTTTCTCTAAACTGATGGATGGCTTTTTGTAAGCAAACTTCTTTTACTTTGATAAAGCATGAAAATATTTCGAAAGTACTTTATTCTGTCTTTTTCCGCTGAATTAACAACACGTTTTTAGTTTCCTAATAAGAGTGAAAAATATAGCTTGTTCTATGGATTTCCACCATTTAATTATATGTGTAAAAACTTATTTCTTACAATATTGTCTTCGTACATATGTTTGGATAATTTTAAGATTGGGAGAAGTTCTCAAAGCCTTATGGGCCATTTTTTGTTTTGTATTCCCTTACGTAGATCATGTCTCATAAAACACCATATGTGGGTGTCATTAGCGGCAGCACAGTGTTTTTTCTTCTTTTTTTTTGTGCTAGGAAATGTAGATACGTAGGCCGAGGTGGAGAGCGATTACATAAAGTGTGGTGGCGTTTAGTCGGACTAATTGCGAACGGCCCCAAGAAACGAGGGTGACAGTCGCATGTGACGAGCCTTTGACACGCGACACCGACTTTTTAGTAACACATACGAGAAACATATGTCACCTTTGTCATCATTATATATTTCAATTCTACTAAATACTTGCACGCGCAGCTACTCAATTCTACCAATTTCAACCGTTTAAAATTAAATTAAATTATCAGGTATAGTAACAATTGCTAAAGTTATAAAGTAAAGAACTTTTGTATGGAGAACATTTTAAATCTAAAGTCTTTGGCGGTTATTGCCTCTAAAAATGTAAGATAAGAAGGTGGCCACTATTACAAAATTCAATATAATTGAATTGTGGACGTGAGGGAAGCTAAAGAGATATGGCAGAACATACATGTGTGACGACAAATAGTTTATCAGAAATGCATGAGGAAGAGTGTCATTATAGTGAATGACGCCTGAAACAAACAAAAAAAAAACGTTGATACTGATGGGCTTGAGCAGTGAGCTTCACGTAATGACTTTGTGAAGCTCTTCGCCGGTGGTGATCGCTAGAGAGATTGATCAGCGACTTGGGTCGGAGCTGTCTTGTGGAACGAGCGTGCTATTAAGTCACACACACACACACACACATATATATATATATATATATATATAAAAGTAAAAATGGAAAATAAGTTATAATTTTGAGATCCAGGAAATTGTGACTAAGTATCCGCTCCATCCAGACATCTTATAAGTTGACTCAGCCAGTTATTTAAAAAATTTTTGCACTTTGCGGATTGGGCTAGTTTAAGCACACATTGTGTAGGATAGTGCGAGTCTTCCATATGAAAAATCCTTGATCTAGATTAGACCTAGTTTCAATTTAACAACAAAGAGGTATTTCTAGGTAGGCGCAGAAGATTATTGAAAAAGCGAACTTCTGAATACATCTAGGTAGTTCAAGCTGATAAAGAAATAATGAAATCTTTATAATCGAGGCATGAGTTTTAATAATGCAAGGCCACGAGCAGCATTTAGTTCTAGCTCGAATAATGAAAGCTGAAGCTGAGGCTCAGTTGGCTCTGCTAATTGATGCATATGCAGCTAAATTGAAAATTGAAAACACCTGTTCTACACAGAGAAAAATAGATTATGCGAACTGGATAATAGAATTAAAGAATAATACACTATATAGAAAAGTATATTAGCGCGTATAATCTATCATATTTTTCTAATATATGAAGATGTTGACAAATATGATCTCTAGATGTTAAATTTTTATAATGTTCAGGCATTAAATTGCAACATCTCAGCTTTTTAAATATTTAGGCATCTGTGTAGTCTCAGATGGTACGTCTCATCGCGGCGCGTGTCGTATGCATAATTAAGCTATACAATGATTATTAGTGCTAAATCACACGTAATTTAGATTTAGAAAATAGTTAAGTTTTTATTTATTTTCATTACACATCACTGCCATTTGTACAAGTACAGAAACTTAGCCTCCTTTACTTTTGTTTTTGTAGTCTTATGGTAGTTACTTTCCTGCTTATTGTGTGTTTAAAAAATTGAAATTTGTTTCCAGTTCTACTTCCGAGCTCGTCTATCAAAATTTTGTATAGGTTTATAAATACGTTTGCACAAATTATTATATATATTTGAGGTTATCTAATAGACCAGGATTCTAATATGGAGATTAGATTTTAAAAACTTGGATTATAGATTCTATTATCTCAGATTGTAAAGTTTTATAATCCAAGATATTATCATGTAATATATATTTCTTAATATCTATATATTGTATTTCTAATAATCTGGATTGTTGTCCCATAGTTAATAGTCCAAGATTATATCCTGTACCATATTTTTTATTACCGGGTATAATCCATTTTTCTCAGTGTAGGAAAAATCATAACTAGATATTCAAAAAATGGAACAAACTCCAAAGAACTACTATCGTATTTCAGGTGCAGGGGATTTTCGCCTATCCGACCTTTCTTGAATAAAGTGCATTTAGTTTTATTTTTATTAACAGTGAGTTCATTTGTATTACTATTAGAAAACAATTACGCTTGCTCCGCGTGCGATTATTTTTTTTTGTCTCAGCTCGCAATTTTCAAATTGAAATACAAAATTTGTGTATTCTATAGTGTCTATTATCTAAAATAATAGAAAAGAAGAACAAGGACAATATTTTTCTGAGTTGGTGGAAATTGATCTCTTAGCGTCAAATTAAAAATTAAAATTTTATTTTTGAAGTATAATGATTTTGGTTAAAAATAAACGATTTTCGTTCAAAAATAACATCACATAAAGTTATTCAAAGTTGTAAATCATTTCTGAAATTTAATTTTTGTTAAGTAACTGATTTTCGGTTAAACACGTGAGCATATAACTTAAACTTGTTTCAAAATTTTAAATCATCCGTCAAATATATTTCATAGATAATTAAAAATTTTAAGTCTTCTTTGAAATATAATTATTTTTTACTAAAAATACCAATTTCCGGTGTAAAATGCCAATGTTACCTATAATTTAAAAAAAAATTGCGAATCTTTTTTGCAATCTAATGATTTTTAAATAAAAATTTCAATTTCTGATGAAAAATACTATCAAATTCGAAATTTTTCAAGATTGTAAATTTTCTTCCTTTTACACAAAAAATCGATGAATGATTTAAATCTCATAATTTTTGCTTATAAAAATACAAATTTTAGCTAAAACACGCCAATATAACCTGAAGCTATTGAAAAATTGTAAATATTCTCTGAGATATGATAATTTGTGATTAAAAAAAAAAACAGTTTCCGACGAACTTGGTATTTTTAACGAGGTATTTCTAATATTGGTCTTTTACAAATTGTCAGCTAGTTAGAAGTAAGAAGTGCATAGTACGTTAGAAATTGGTATTTATAATTTAACACAATAACAATACAATTGTTGAGAATTGTAAAGCTGCATTGAAATTTAATATGATTTTTGTTTTAAAACCCCGATTTCGAAAAAGAAAACGTCAATATAATCTAAAACTGTTCCAAAATTGTAAATGTTCGAAAGGTAATAATTTTGGTTCAAAAATACTTGAAAAATACCAAGTTCTGGTGTTAAACTCTAACGTAACCTAACTAATTGTTCGAGAATTTTGAATCTTTAAAATTTAATGATTCTTGTTTAAAAATGCCAATTTCCGTTAAAAAATGCTAACATAACAGAAAAACGAAAATTAAAAAATGTTGTATTTTTGAAATCTAATAATTTTTTACCCAAAAATACCAATTCCTGGTAATAGCCTAAAATTATTCAAAACTGTACATTTTATTTGAAATGAAATGATTTTTGTTAAAAAAACAATTACCTGCATAAAATAACATAACCTAAAATTACTAAAAATATGTAATTTTTTTCATGATTTTTGTTATTGATTATTATTTAAAAATGCCAATTTTTGGTACGAATGTTTCTCAATTTGCATAAGGTTTTCTATGATTTTTTGTATTAAAATGGATTATTTCTAGATTTAATTTTTAAAGGTTCAAATTGCTATAAGACAACTTCAAACAATATAAAGTTAAACAGGTTTTTAACAACAGTTATTGCGAGACTTTCGAGACATATCATTACACCACTTTTATTTAGATAAGATACTCCTTCGAGGCATTGCGTTTTCTTATTGCTTCCATTTTAGAGTTGGCTAAAGTAATCTAATAGTTCACGTAAATAAACAGTATGATTAGCTCGTCGCCTACTTTCACCCAAATAAATAATAAATAGTTCAGGCTCTCTCTCATAGACTTGATAGAATTCTAATTATTTTTGAGCTGACCCCAATATCAAAAAGTTTTGACCAGATATGCAGCATGAGAATATGAACAAATAGTACACCCTATTTGATAGTGTTCAATTTTGTTTCTTTCCGTAAACTAGTTCTTAATCCTCTTTTGCTGTTTTTAAAGTTTATATTGTTTGTCACTCATGTTGATCAATATTTAAGACTTTCTCTTCATTCGACGGTACTTTAGAAACGGTGCCAAACGGCATCTTGACTACAATGAAATCCAATACAGAAACCACAGTCTCGGTGCTAGCACATTTGTCTAAATACTCTAAATCTAAAAGCGTGATTTTCAGATGTGAGTGTCGTCCCACATTTTTTGAGCGAGGCAGTGAGGCACTTTTAGGAAAACAGGGGCGAGCTGTGAAATCATATACCTTGTTTCAAGATCTTTTACTATAAAGCTCGACCAGTTGAGGGAGTAAAACCGCGATGGGAGTGTCCTCAAGGAGTGCGCTTTTGTGAGTGCCGCCACGACAGCGAAGTCGACGACGACAACTTCATTGTCTCCATTGTTGGCGAATTGTAATCAATATTTTCACAATATGCTACCATTGTCTGTGGCACGAGCGAAACGCGAGGACTCTTCACTTGCACCAGTACTCCCCCACCTCTACTCGAATTCGTGCTTCTTCAAAATTTATAAAATGAAACCAAAGCTTCACTCCTCGATGTCAGAAAGTCGGTAGAATGATTACTCATTCTATTTTAAGTGATCTTCTTTCACTAGGGTGGTTAAAAAAATTGACTTTCGAATACCCGTGTAGATACATTTTTTGTCGCTGATCCAGCCCAAGTTTTTTTTTTGGCTAGCCTTTGACTAGACCGTTGGTCAGCCGCTAGTTATTGGCTGGTCAGCCGCTAGTTGGAGTCCGGCTAGCCGCTGGCTGTACACCCTTTATTTTATGAATCATTTGGAAAAAATCATCAGTGCCAAATCTGGACCTGACTAGATTTTCAAGATGATAGAAAACAATTTCTCGTTTTAATAGTGTGAATTTCTTATTTTCTACCATTTTAGTCACCTGGTAACTTTTTCGAAAAAGATCAACGAAAAACTTGCTGACCGAACTTAAAACTTTTTTGTTCTGGAAAAGCTGACTAGACGGTCTAGAAAAAATCAGACCTGGGCAAGACTAGCACCAGACCTGGACCAGGTCAAATATTCCAGACGATACACTCTAGATAAAGCCAGAACTGGGTCAGCTCTAACACCAGACTGCCATGAAATTTGTTTACACTGGCAGGATGCATGCCCCCCCCCCCCGCCTATTTTGTGAGGTTCACGAAAAAGAAGTCCCTCCAAGTTTAAAGTTCCCTCCAATCTAGAGCAATTTTGCATAAGATCCAAAAAATTCCATAAGATCCACATGGACAAATTTTTGTTTCTGGAAAAATGAGATGCAGGTTTCTGGGCTAAAGTTTAGCTTGTGGGAGAATTTGTTAGGGAGCCTCCAAAAATTAATCTCCACTAATTGAATTTGTTAGGGAGCCTCCAAAAATTAATCTCCACTAATTTACTTTGAATTTTGTTTTTGTCGCCCCCTTCCCTCTTACCAAGCCCAAAAAATGTCCCAAAAATCTGAAATTAACAATTGTCCGCAAAATTTACACAAATGAGCTTTCTTTTTTAATTCTTGGCCATAACTTATTTCTATTCTATAAATTAAATTTTTTTATGATCGAAATTAAATATATTTTCTTATGTACCATTTAAATTTAATTTAATATCTAAATAAAGACACTGAGATTAATATAAAAAGTTATTAGTTCTAATTTTCCATCCCTTGGCAAATACGTCTATTTGTTTTTGCTTTGCAGATCAAAACATACTTATTATCAATCTCAAAAATCTGCTTAGAAGGTAGTTGAAAATATCATTTTGATTTGTGAGCTTTTTTCATTTCCAATTCTGGTATATAAAATAGTTTATAAGAAAGTAGATTTCATTTCGATCCTCAAAGAATTTTCCAAATAGGGATACCAAGCTCAAGATCACGCATGATCGCCTATGAATACCATTAAGATTTCTTTTAAATGAGGCATAATTGTTTACGTCAATTGTTCGAAAGATAATTATGTTTTGTTTAAATATTTCTTAAAGGGTTTTATAAAAGAACAAAATTTTGGAAATGTTTGATTGTATAGCTTATTACTTTTCCTACTTGGAAAATGTAATAATCTGAATAAATTGGGTTTTGAATTTGAAAACTGAAAAATTAAAAAAAAATGAATTTTACAAATTAAGTCATGAATGTCGAATTCCTGCAGTTCGAATCAAAGAAATACGTACCTACTTATTTTTTTGCAACGAAAAAAATTCGTCTTTTTTAAAGCATTGAAATTGTTGAAACAGGATAAAATCTACGTTTTTCAAACATTTTTAACAAAACTAAAAATTTTATTATACGAACACAATATTCTTGTTTGTTCGATTCAAACTGAAGAAATTTGAAGTTTGACATGTAATACTTTTATTTAAACCATGCGTAAGTAACTAAATTAAAACAGTGGTTTTTGATGTTTTTAGAAAGTTGTATCTTTCATAACAAAATTTTTTTCATTTATTTATTGTTTATTGTTAAATACGAAAACCTTCAGGTGAAAATAATTAATTATAATTTTGTAGCCAATAGATAGATGAATTTAGTACGGGTTCCAGACCACGACTTTTTTTTGCTCAGCTGAACTGATAAGATTAATTTCAGCATTTTTACTTCACTAAAGTGTAATTGTATTCTTCGTGCTTAAAATATTCATATTTGGATATTTAAAAAATTTTCAAAGCGGATTTTATGCCTCAATTTTTCAGTTTTATTTTTAAAATGCATGATTCGATTTGTCGTCAGAAAATACTGCCCTTATTGGATATATGCATATCATATTTTGAAGGGATCGTAAAATCAAAAGTGTTACTGAAATTCGTTCAAATTCTTGAACACTGCAATATAACTGGAATCTTAAAGAATCATAATACTCAAAAGATGTATAAGAACTATTAAAACTCTTAACAACCTTTTTTACCGTTTCTAAATATATTTACGCTTATTCTTCCAATTCCAAATATTTCCACCCTAATATCGTTTCGTTTTCTAAATATTTTTAAAGCATAGGCTTGTAAAAATATCCACCGTGAAGTTCCACTAAGAAGAAGCATGGTCAAAATATATGGTTTTCCTTTTCCAAGGATGAATCATAAATTTTTTCACTTAAATTATGAAAGTCCCCGTGACCTACTGACAACATTTTTTCGCAGTAGTCAATTGCTACCAGAAATATTTCAAGAAAAAAATTTATTCTAGTCTTCCTTATTTGAGTTGGCTGAAATCCCCTGGATATATTTTGTGGTTAAGGTGAAACCCGTTAAAAAGATTTCTCGAAACTCGTAACTAATAGAACACGTTTATGGCAAGAGAAATCTTCATTGTACTCCGTACCTATTAAAGAAATAAATGTTGTGGAGCAGCTTTTTGGTTCAATCTACGAAAATCTTACCTGATCTTCAGCGCGTGCTTCTATGCAGCTATAAATGGGAGAACACGGTCAGGGTTTCTTTTTTTAGGGTAGGAATTCGTTTTTGATGATTCGTCATATATAAGCGGAATCAATAATAAAAATACAGTAGTTCTTCTGCTTGAAACAGTCGTAAAAATTTGAGGGGGATGCTTTGAAACTGTGGTTATAATGTTTTCTTTTTCTTTTAGTGCGCTTTTATATTTTTAATGGGTCTTTAAAATTTGGAAAGTTGGAATTCTTCATGCATTTCATGGTCCGATGCTATCAAAGTTCGATGTTTTTCAAATTCGGGCTTTAAATGGGTAACATTACGGCTTTTTGAAACTAGAGGATTGAGAATATTGATTTTTATCTTTATTTTACCCAATGAAAAAAAACGGACATTTTACTTAGAGGATAGAACTGACTTGGCAGATTTTTACTGCACAATGATATATCAGATTTTCCCCTTGTATTTGACAACCTAGTTGAAATTTGAAAAATGATGGAGTTGCAGAAGCTGAAGTATTAATTATGTTTTGTCCTTCACTTAATGCTTTGTGATCAATACAATTAGCTGGTAACAAAAGGAACATGTGAAGGAACTAAAATACATGGAAGAATAAAATAAATTCGACAAATACTTCTAAAACATAAATGATTCTATCATTTACTTTGTTCAATTATTATTAATTGAAAGCCACATTGGAAATCCTTTTCTGCATATTTTTTGAAAATGTTAACTGTAATGTCAAAAACTGAAGAAAAAAACTCATACGAGGCAGGAATTCAATATTTTTCTTTATTCCAAAAATTTTCTTTTCAGGTTTTCAAATTGTTAGTTCAAGAATTGAAAGTTTGAACAGAGTTAGTTAAAAATGTAGGTGGTGGATTTCATGTTATTTCATCGTACTAACTTTCGTCACTGAATGAGATTCGGTTGTAACTTGACAAACTCTTTAGTAGTGATAAAAAACGCTTCAAATATTTTTTTGTTTAATTCCAAAAATTGGCAAAGCTAATGGACTTCCAAATTGTTGCTTACTCAACACAAAGGTGCCAACGCTAAACAGTTTTTTCCAGATTTTGAATCTGGAATGTTTCACGACTATGTTCCGATGAAATTTAAAGTCATCGACTTGACTCTTTTTGAAACAATTTGAATTCGAAAAAATCGTAATGGTTATAAGATATCACAGACTTAAAATTAGGAAAATAATAGTTATATTATCTTTGATATACAGAACCAGACAAATGTTAGTTTTAATTGTTTGTTTGAAACAAAAACACACATTTCATTTCTTGGAATATTTTCAAGAAGAAACAGTACTTTTGTCCACTATTTTACTCTATCCAAACAATTTACAAAATTATTGTTAATATTTGTGAACAAAATATTAGTAATCATAATTT
>CAKNWT010327485.1:8348-27438 GCA_932066315.1 Andricus coriarius | reverse complement strand
TATGCGACATCATTTAGATGTAAAATAAATAAACTGTTAACGTGAATATAAGTGAAAGAACTTTTAAATACATAATTTAAGCCCATTACCATTTTTAAGGTTTCTTAGCCGTGGGCTGAAACCCTTAAATTTTTTTGTCAACAGATTTTTTTTCAAAATTTTTGTTTTATTTTTTTTCAACCATTTTTCTTCAATTTTTTGTTCTCAATTTTTTTTAAATTTCCTATCAAATTTTTTTTTAAACAATTTGTTTTCAAACATTTTTTTCAAAGTTTTTAAAACAATTTTTTTCATAATTTTTTTTTTCCTGGGTGCCCACTTTCGTATCATTTTTCTTGGTGTAAGATTTTTTTTATTGCGTTTTAGGCTGTTTTACAACTTTTGATAATGACATAAAATATGATTTTTAATAAGCATTTAAAATTTGCATCGACGGAACTTAGAAATTTTATCGTGTACTGCGACGTCGGGTGCATCATGATGACTTGTGCAAGCCAATGTTATGCTGACGGTCGGGCGATCTCTTGCCCAGAGTCGGATGGACCGTACTTTCACGGTCTTTTTGAAACCGTGAACCAGCGTTTGTCCGAAGGCCGGCTCATATTTGGGCCAAGGTTTGACCGACCATCGGGTGCACCAAGGTGACTTGTGGCTAACTCACTGCTGTATACAGAGTCGGACCGAACGCATTCTTGCGATCGTGCCGACCAATCTGCCACATTTCATCTGATTGTCGGCTTTTCGACCACCGCCAACGTCGGATGCCAACGACGGTAAGACCATGGCAGCTTAAAAACACCTTAGTCGGTCCAACTCTGGTTACCTGGAAGGAGTTGTGAATATGATCAACGAAATTCTTTAGTTACGTATAACGCCGTAAATTCAGGTACAAATAGTTTGTAAAAGAAAGTTTAAGCTAGACGCTCAGATTCAACTATTAATTTTCGCGGATCCTCCCTTTGTATAGATCATTTGATCTCAGGCAGAGTATATTTATTTGTTGAGATCAATATTTTCATGATGTAACTTTAAGGATTTTTAAGGAAGGGTGTGTTTTCAACTAACTCGAATTAACCCGATAAAAAGATTTTGTAAATTAAAAAAATTATAAAATTTTTGAGTTATCTTGAAAGCTGTGAGAGACAGACGAAAGCTGAAAACTTTTTCAGGGCTTTTTAAAGAGGGTCGTCCTCGGTCCCGCCGATCGAAGCCAGTATACAGATTTTCGAAATTAAACAAAAAATCAAAATTTGGAGATATTTCAAACACGGTCAGAGATACGTGAAAAATAATTAAATATTAAAGATTCTGCAGACGGGTTTAGTTTTTAAACAACACAAACCAAGCCAATAAACAGATAGTTAAATTTAAACAAAAATTAATTATATTGAAACCGATCAGAAATACATGAATACTCAGCAAATGTTAAGGGTTTTGCAAAGCAGGATTGTTTTCGACAAACTCAAATAAAGTAGAGAAAAGTAGGGACGCGAGAAAACTGAAAAGAAATCGGAATTTAATAGAAGGGATGATCCTCGGCCACCACGAACTAAGCTAATAAAAATATTTTCAAAAGAAAAAAAGAAAAATTTTGAATTATGTCGATAACGGTGAGACGTATACTAAAACGTAAAAAATTAATAATAAAGAACAATTGGTATTTATATTGACGAAATTTGATACATTTTGAAATTTCCAGATGACCTTTAAAGATACTTGTAAAACGTCAAGATTTTAAAAATTCTATAGAATAGGATAGGTTCATTCGAAATGAAAATAATTGTATAGCGAGTTCGGATTCATTCGGATTGAAGTTCGTGCAAGAATTCAGAAGGGTTGAAAAGTCTTTTTGAATAAGACTCGGATTCTTTGGATTGGGCGCTCAGATTGAAAAGAATTAAACGGTACGTTAGGATTCAAGTTTATGTTGACGCACGGATTGAAAATAATTGAAAGCTTATTTACAATTGGTGTGTGATTCATTCGGATTGGTTTCGGACTCGCACTTATTCATTCAGACTGTTGTCGGAATGCTTTCGGATTCACACTTATTCATTCGGTCTGGTGTTGGATTCCGTCGGATTCATTGAAGAATGGATTCGGTACGGGTTCGGATTGAAGTCGGTGCTGCTACATGAATGGAGAATGATTGATAAGTGAGCTTTGGAACCATCAGGATTGAATTAAGGTTGAGACGTGGATTGAGATTGGGATTTAATTTAAGTTGAAAGACGGATTGAGAAAGATTCAAGAGGATTGAAAACTGGCTTCGGATTGTTTCGAATTAATTTGAATTGGTTCGAACTACGAACAAAATTTCAAAGATAATTAAAAAATATTTCAAATGACGAAAACACGAGCGCTCAAGTGCGCGATCGGTCTCGTGATATAAAAGCACAACAAATACGCAAATAGCTCGAAGTCCCTTCAGTTCAACATTCGTTAGAGTAAACTCTGCAAAAAAAATATTTTCAATACATATATTGCTTTTTGTCATCAATCGAGCAAGGTGAACTACTCCAGGAACTTTGAAATGCAGATTTCCATCAAATACAGTGATTTATTAAAGATTTTTTCAACATAAACTCATAATGAAAAAAATAAGAAGACAGACTCTTGGAATTTGGCGACAAGAAATAATGTGTAACGTTATTACTACATTCTAAGAATTACTCTGTTTTTAGCATAGCGTCCCAAGACAAATTCGCGTGATAGAACCTTTACCTTTTTTGTAGTTATTACCTTACTTAGATTTGAACGACTTAGTACGACCTACGCGGTGCTCGTTCATTCGTACACTGACTGTTCATTCAAGACGCTACTGAGTGCACAAACACACGCACACACATGCGCGCGGATTACATGCGTAGTAATCCTAATCAAGCTTATATTCGGTCATATTCCAAACATACCACCTAATTCGTGTGGGAATGCATCACGAAAGAGAATAAAAAATAAATTAAAGCTAATTGTAGAATAGGCTATCGCCCGCTATAAAAAGTAGTCTGTAGAATAGGCCACCGCCCGTTATGTCAAATAGTCTTGAAATAATGATAACAAGCTTAAAATATATTTGACGTTATATTGTTACTAAATTCAGTATTGCCGCTCGGTATTATAAATTAATTTCGAAGCGAATAAAATATAACTCTCTTAATACAAAAAATTCAAATTATAAATATTCAAAAAATACGCCTAAAATTTCGTATCGTAGGTTAGAAGTAAGTGCCCTGGTATATAAAAAACTATGGTTCTCGATTTTTTGCCATTTTGTTCAAGTCCTATTAAGAGCTTTCGCACAACTCTACAGAGGTTTCAGATGAAAGAGGCAATAAGCATAGTTTAACAATCGGTCGGTCGATTTCTGAAGTGGCCGTTTTAATACGAACAGAGCGAACTAAGTTATCTTTACCTGGATAGCATTTAATTAAACGACCAAGCGACCATTTACTTGGAGAGAGACGATTATTGCGCATCAATACTGAGTCACTAATTTTAAGGTTAGATTGTTCAGGATTCACTTATATCGGCGCTGTAAAGTGTATAAATATTCGGTAGCCCATCTTCGCCAGAAAATCTTCATGACGTGTTAAACGACCTGGTAACGAGATAGTCGATTCTCTGCAACAAATTCATCCGATTGTTCTGGGCGAAAAAATAGTGGGACACAAATCAAAAAATGTCCTGTGCTCAAATAGGGTAAGTCTTCGCTATTATGCGACAACGGCCCTATTGGACGAGAATTAAGAACTACCTCAATTCTCGTAAGATTAGTACAGAACTCTTCCAAAGTAAGAGTTATAGAACCCACTATTCAGCGAAAGAGATGCTTAAAGCTTTTCACTCCAGCCTCCCACATTCCCCCGAAATGAGGTGCAGAAGGCGGAATGAAATGCCAATTATGTGCTTCCTTAGGTGGAGATTTGATTCTGCAAATTAAATTGTTTCCGTAGATTTAAAAGGCAATAGCGGAATTCTCTTTGAGCTCCCTCAAATGTGGTACCATTGTAATTTTAAATATGAGCTGGTAATCCACGACGATCTGAAAAGCGGTAGGAGCCTTCTAAAAAAGCTTCACATGAGTAATTTTAAACCTTGTAAATTTTTTGCCCTCCCTCCGGAGATACGCGTACGTTGAAAGGACCCGCATAGGCAGCCAGTATGCGCAAAAGTGTGAAATAGGGTGGTCCGAAAATTCGGAAGACTAATCATAAGCTGTTGTTAAAGATTAGCAATGATCAAATATAAGCGTGATGAGCAATAGGCTCACTTTTTCGATAACGCGGTAGGATAATAGGATGCTTTTCATCCTTATTAATTGGGGGCATTACCTTAACGTCCTGCCAAACGCAGTATACCAGATGCATCTAAAAATGGGTGTCGTGTTTTTAAAGACGAATTCGGTTTTATCTTATTGTTCCGCTGAAGTACGAGCAGCTCAGGTTCGAAGGTCTCCTTTTGAATTCGACGGATCCAATACAAAGGAAGCTTACTGAATCTCGTCTGACGAGAGAGCCAATGTGTCATGCTGGAAACTAGTCATCGGAAACCTACCCACCTTGGTCATAAAGGCTATGAAAAATCGACGACAATAGGTGATCACTCTCAGCAATTTTGGCTAAGACAAAGACCTATCAGCTGTAAGAGAGCCTAACGTACCTTGTTTAAGCCCTGGTAAGACACATTATCCAAATATATCCCCTTCTAGAATTATATCCATAGCTTCTGAGCCAAATGGATCAGGGTCTGCTAACGAATGCTCTTTTAATTCCTTTTCAATTGCTCCCCCCGGTCTTACAGGTGGACTGTAATACGTCAAATGCAATAATACTAAAGTCTGCATAAATACGTGGCACCTATCATATCACCTCCCACGCCGTAAACTAAAGCATTAATCCTTGAATACTTTGGACTCAGAATTTTTACCAATCTTGCAGATACAAAACAGCATACCGAACCCTGATCAAGAAGAACTCTAAATGCATGAATTCGGCCATTGTCAGGTCGTACATTTATTACGGCGGTCGCGAGCAAATTAGAACGTGAAAGATCGCGTTTATTATTTAAAAAATAAACCGTAGCGTCATTGAGTTTCATGCTTATCCAATGCTTCCTTTATTATCACGCACGTTAATAGTTCCCGCCATTGGATAACTGATAGCGTGAGTGATTGTAGCAGTCCACGCCGGCGTTGTCGCAATGCAACTGGAATTAGATTTAAATCCAATATTTAGCAACGTGTTAAGTTCACGATGGATCATTTTTGTTTTCGGGTACGCCACCTCGACTCTGAAAAAACCGTTTTGAATTTGTTTTTCGTGTACGCCACCTCGACTCTAATTAGCACAATCTTACATTTAACTGGGTACGCTATTTCGGCTCCAGATCTTGATAATTTATGTGATATTATTTGTATTTTCGGGTACGCCGTCTCGGCTCGGTGCACGCTCTCTAGGCGGCCGTGTTGAAATAAATATTGAAATAATATTTACGCTTTAGGAAAATCGTCCAAGGACAATCCGAGACTGAGAGATATGATCAAATACTACGAATCACTGTTGATTTATTTGATCAATCTACCGAATTAGTATTATATGTAATATACGATGGCAGAGACGTTATTTGTAGAATAATATTGGTTTTAAATAAATTAAATTTTTTATTGTAAAATTATCTGATTCAATCTGCGTTTGCATGTCCTGGGTTTTTCAATTTAAAATTGCTTCAGTGTAAAATTTTAAAGCGAAATCAGAACTCTTACATTGGCGCCCGAACAGGGACCCAGCGTCAAAATAAAAATAGATTGAATCAAACTAAAACACTGAATCGCGGTAGACCACCAAACCGCGCAACTAGGGCAAATACCCAAATAGAAATTGAAGATTATAATTTAGAAACTGTCACTGATATTTCTGTAAATACACCAAAACGGGAGATTCAGGGGGCAATGGGACCACCTTTATTATCGCCCATCGCACTCGGCGATTATACTTTGCCAACTATTGATAGATCTCTGGGTACTATTCCCAAAGTAGTAAATAGGCCAGAAAACCGCCAATCACTGCGCGAGGAATTGAATTTGACTTCTTTGGAAACGGTCCTACCCAAGAATCATGAAAGAGACTCCAACCATTTTGATAACACAGATAAATATGCTGAACTCAAACGTGAAAATGAAATGACGTTCTGAACCCAAAAAACAGGTTTTGGCGAATGTGTCTGTTTGTCTGTATGAATGTATGTATGTATGTATGTGGGTGGGTGTGTATGTAGATTTTTAGTTTGTTAGCACGATAACTTTCGAAAGAATTGACAGATTGAATTGAGCTTTGGAATACTCTTTAAGTGTCCTAAAATGAAGGTCAAGTTCGTTAGCCAATCATTTGGGATAAAAATACAAAATGTGAGCACAATTTGAAAATTTTTCAGAACACTTTTTTTATTGTTCAAAAATTCTATGGATGAGTTATAATATTACTTGAAAGGCGAACAAAATATTCTAATGGCTTTTTTGATGGAAGAAAAATTACCAAAGTTATAGCAGTTACAAAATTCCAAAAAAACAAAATAAAATGAACATTTTAAGCCAAAAAACGCACGATATGAAAAAAAGTTGGGTGGTAAAAATCGTTGCTTTTTAAACACACTACAATATTGTCATAACAACTTTTTGACTTTTGTAGAAAATCAAAAATTCAAATTTTGATAGCACAAAAAAATAATGAAAAATCCAAAATTCCATTTTGCGGTCAAACTATGCAGGATATGAAAAATGATGAGAAAATAAAAATTATGCATATAAAAAACATCTACAAATTTGTTATGAATCACTTTTTGATAGGATGTATAGTTTTTGCTTTATTCGTAAAAAATAGCATTGAAAATACAAAATTCAATTTTTGGAAAAAACCACACAAGAGACAAGATCGTAGAAAATAAGTATATATATATGAAATTCTGTAGCCGTTTTTTCATTTGAGAATATTGATATAATTTAAAGATTAACTTTGGACGGAAAATTAACTTTAGAGATTAGATACCGTCGATTAACTATTTTCCGCTTTCATAAGGAATTCTTTTTTTAAATCTTTAATGAAAATTTCACTATTTTGTTGATAAATGCACTATTTGGTGAGAAATTCAGTTTTTTACATTCTCACCAGCGGAGGTATAAGATTTATATAAAAAAAAATTTGGCCCGCCCCCCCCCCCCTTTTTATTGGGCTTTGGTATACTCGTTAAGTGACAAAATCGTGTACGAAGCACGAGATACGTGATAAGAATGTGTTCGTTAAAGCCGAAGGAGCTTTAGCAAAAGATAATTCATAATCACCAAGTTACAGTTGTCGATGCTTTGACCTTTAATTTTAAAATTTCTGTGCACAAATGTGGGGGACATACAAAGAACGAGCGCGTAGAGCGAGGTAAATGCATTATCGAGCGCGCAGCAGTTGTTTTAATTTCAAACTGTAATTTACCGTGAAGGATTAGGGACCAGTCGAACGGCAAGATTTATGAGGGCCTGTTCTCGGGCCTGTTTGACCTAGTCTCGCGACTGACACTGTCAGTATTTGCAGTCATTTACTGCCTTTTGCTGAGCCCTGTCCTAAGTGGTGGAGTAAACAGCGAATGTTTCAAGATAACACCCAAGATACCAATCTTCAACGAAGGGTCATCACCAATAAAATTTCAGGAAGAACTGACAGATTCTTGGGCTGCAGTTAAACCTACCAACACACAGAGTGCATTCATAATCGGCAGTTGTCTGAGTTGAACAGCTAAAGATTGGTGGGACCTAGTGAAGGAGGATAATAATAATTTCCGAGAATTTTGTGCAAAGTTCAAAAATCGATATTGGAACGAGACAACTCAACACGAGATTAAGTCAAAACTGGAGTTTGGCTACTACTCTCCCTCAAAGGATACGACCATGACATCATACACCATCAAAATGTTCAGAGAAGTAGAAGGACTAACTCCTCCAATACCTGGCCAAGAAGTAATTTTGAAGCTCACAAGGCACTTCAGTGAGGAGATCAGAATGGCTATTTTGGGAAGACCTATCACCACTCTTCATGGGCTTTTAGAACTATTGGAAAAGTTCGAGAAGTCAGGCCCACTAAATAATAAAAAAGCAGAAACTCAAGGGCATGATAATTGGAGAAACAGATCTGGACACCCTGGCACAAATTCTTAGAACAGTAGAAATTATACAGAAAGAAACGGATTTAGATCAAGGGAGAATTGGAGAATATGACCCTGCTGCGGTTGAAGAAATATCCAACACGAAACAGAAAAACTACTAATGTCCGTATCCTTAAACTATACCTATATGTCGGGGAATACGGATAAAAAAATAATTATATTGCGACATGTGAACACTTTAAACTCTAATTGGCGTGAAGAACTTTTCGAAGAAGATTCGACAGAAACTAAAAGGCGCTATGGATGTCCCATGGTACAAACCACAATTCAAAATATAGGTATTCAGGCACTCTGAGATAGCGAAAGTCAGATCTCCTCTATCTCAATAGAATTCTACGAAGGAAAATTTGAAACCTTAAAGAAATGTCCAACACTTCCAATTGTAGGGGTATTAGTAGTCTGAGCCACAGGAGGAAGGCCAATAAAATTGCACAAACAAATATTCGTTAATTTAAAATTTACAGATATCGAATATAAATGCGCGCTACTGGCGGTACCTAAACTCACTAAAAGATGTGTATTGGGAATTGATATTTTAAAACCTTTAGGCGGAATTTTAAGCTTTCAAGAAGATAATCTTACACTCCTTTAGGAAAACAAAACTTGCATTCTGAGCATACAGGAAGAAACAAGGATGAACACTCTTATAAAAATTTAGGCAAGATCTCACTCACCTATGATAAAACTAACTCAAAAGAAGACCCGAAAATTTAGGATATAAACATTAAAATAAATTACAACGAGTACATATCACCGAAATATAAATTTAAATACAAAGACCTTATTTGGAAGTATCGTGATATTTTTATTCAAAGACCAGGAAGAATCTCATGTTATCAACATCGACTAGAGGTAAAGACACCTAAACTACTCTATCCCCACCCAGGTGCGAAATTCGGTCGGATGCCAGAGATTGACCATCGGGCCAGAGTCGGCCCTACTTTGGTAACCGATCTACGGTAACCAGAGTTGGACCGACTAAGGCGCTTTCAAGCTGCCATGGTGTCACCGATGTTGGCAACCGACGTCGGCGGTGGGCGAAAAGCCGACTGTCGGCCCAATTCTGGCCCAACTTTGGGCCGACGATCGGATAAACTGTGGCAGATTGGTCGGTACGACCGCAAGAATGTTGTCGGTGCGACTTTGTATACAGCAGTCGGTTAGCCGCAAGTCCCCTTTATGCACCCGATGGTCGGTCAAACCTTGGCCCAAATATGGGCCGGCCGTCGGACAAACGCTGGTTCATAGTTTTAAAAAGACCCTGAAAGTACGGTCCGCCCGACTATGAGCATAAAATGCGAAAAAATAAAATATTACAGGAAGAAAAATTATTCAAAGTAGGCGCCAAGAAAAAAAATGTTAAAAAAAAATTGTTTCAAAAAGTTTGAAACAAAGGTTTGAAAACAAATTGTTTAAAAAAAATTTTGGATAGAAATTTTTGAAAAAAAATTTGTGAAAAAAAATTGTTGAAAAAAAATTTAAACAAAAATTTTGAAGAAAACAAATTTGTTGAAAAAAAGTTTAAGGGTTTCAGCCTGGGGCTATAAAACCCTAAACATTTTAATGGGTTTAAATTATTTATTTAAAAGTTATTTCAATTATATTCACGTTAACAGATAATTTATTTTACATCTACATGATGTCGCATATTAATAAAAAAATTATTGAGAAAAAAGAGTTAAAGAAATGTTTCATTTTAACTACTTTGAGTTGTGGCTTATGAGAATGTTTTTTTCATTGACTTTCAATTCTGTAAGCATACCAGATGTATAAGCTTAAATCCGCTGTTTCTTAGGCAAAAGAAAGTCGTTTTTTTTGCAGAAAATAAAATAAACTTTATTCAAAGTATTTTCCCTCGCTTGCTATACATTTTCCCCATCTCTCGGGCAATTTGTGTATACCACGGCAAAAAAAGTCTTTATCTTTCGATGCAAACCACTCGTCAAGCCATTTTCCGACGTCTTCGTACGAATCGAAGTGTTGTTCAGCGAGCGCGTGACCCATCGACGAAAACAGGTGGTAATCAGAAGGGGCCAGGTCTGGTGAATAGGCGGGATGGGGTAGCACCTCCCAGTTGAGTGTTTTCAAGTAGGTTTGGACCATTTTTGACGTGTGCGATGGGGCGTTGTCGTGAAGAAAAATCAGCTTCTCATGTCTTTCTTCATAATCCGGCCTTTTTTCACGCAAAGCACGGCGCAATTTGATTAGTTGTTGGTGGTAGCGGTGAGCATCGACAGTTTCACCAGGTTTTAATAGCTCATAGTAGACGACACCCTGCTGATCCCACCAAGCGCACAGCATCGTCTTGCGTCCAAAGCGATTAGGTCTTGAGAAAGAAGTTGATGGTTGTCCGGGATCGACCCACGATTTTCTTCTTTTCGGATTCTCAAAATAAATCCACTTTTCGTCTCCAGTCACCACACGATGCAGAAACGACTTTCTTTTGTGTCTAGCAAGCAAGATTTCACATGTGTTTTGGCGTCGCTCCATCTGCCTATCGTTCAATTCATGGGGTACCCATTTTCCCATTTTTTTTATCTTTCCCATGGCATGTAAACGCATGGAAATGGCCGGTTGAGTAACACCTAACTGTTCAGCAAGCATTTTTTGTGTTTGTGTATCGTCCTCATCCAAAAGAGCCTGTAATTCATGGTCCTCAACTTTTTTGGGCCGATTTTCACGCTTTTTGTCACTCAAGTCAAAATGACCGTCTTTGAACCCACGAAACCAGTATCTGCAAGTTGTTTCCGATAAAGCACTATCACCATAGGCCTTCACAAGCATTCGATGTGATTCGGTAGCCGATTTCTTCAAATTGAAGCAAAAAAGTAGAGCTTCCCGCAAATGCTCCTTTTCTGACACAAAACTAGACATGATTACTCAAGGAAAAATTTATGTTGTTGTATGAAAAAACTGAATATGTGCACTGATTTATGTAGCCAGGTGTCGAACTCACACAAAAAAAAGCATGACGTTTCTATTGTAGCTAAATATGTTCACTACCGCCATCTCTGAGCAAACAGCGGATTTAAGCTTATACACCTGGTAGAGTAATGGGTAAGACTCCCGACTGCTAGGCGATAGATTCAGGTATAGATGTAGGTTCGAAACCCCGCAGCGATACAAATTTTATTTGTAATATAATTTTTAAAAATGTAATATATGTATTTATTCTAAGCAGGACCATTAATATTTATAGTAGAAATACTCGCAGTCAATTATTATTATTTTTTTGAATACCTTGAACCTACAAAAATCAAAGTCGGCCCCACATTGTTGTCCAAAGTTGGACCGACTTCATACCAAATGTCGGGCCGACTTTGAGAACTCAAAGGCGGTTTTCCGTTATCATTAAGCTGATTGGCCCGACCAGTGGCGCAAAAAGTTGGACCGACCGTCCGACGGTTGGCCCGATCGTGGGCCGACGGTCAATTCGCACCTGGGTATCAAAAGTTTTAAAATAGCATAAAACGCGAGAAACCCAAATATTACAGGAAGAAAAATTATTTAAAGTGGGCGCAAAAAAAAAATGTTGGCTACGGAACCCTACAAATTGTAATGGGTTTCAATTATATATTTAAAAGTGACTTCACTTATATTCACGATAAGTGTTAATTTATTTTACATCTACATGATGTCGCATAATAATAAACAAATTATTGAGAAAAAAGAGTTAAAAAAATGTTTAATTTCAACTGCTTTGAGCTGTGGCTTATGAGGCTGGTTTTTTCATTGACTTTCAATTCTGTAGGTATGGAGTAATGGGTAAGACTCCCGGCTGCTAGGCGATAGATTGAGGTATAGATGTAGGTTTGAAACCGCGTAGCGATAGAAATTTTCTTTGTACTAAAATGTTTGAAGATGTAATATATGTATTCATTCTAAAAAGGACCATTAAAATTTATAGTGAAAATACTCGCAATCAATTATTATTAATTTTTGGAATACCTTGAACCTTCAAAAATCAAAGTCGGCCCCACATTGCTGTCCAAGGTTGGGCCGACATCAACTTCATAACTGGCCTATATATGGAACAAAATGTCGGGCGCAAAGTTGGACCGACCGTCCAACGGTTGGCCCGACCGTGGGTCAATGGTCAATTCGCACCTGGGAAATATTGATGCATAGCAAAATTTTATTAAAAAGCATTATCGGAAATATAATTTCAGCAGGGTCAGAAGAAAAAACGACTTATTTTCGCTTATGAACGCCTAAAATGTACATTTGTTTATACAAATTGTTTATAAAATAAACAAATATCAATTAATAGCTGTATTTATTCAGAAAACATCATTGGCATTATAATTGCAACAAGATTAGAAGAAAAATTGGTTTCTTTTCTCTTAAAAACGCCTAAAATTTGCATTTGTTTATCCCAGGTGCGAATTGTCCATCGGCCCACGGTCGGGCCAACCGTCGGACGGTCGGTCCAACTTTTTGCGCCACTGGTTGGGCCAACCAGCTAAATGATAACGGTCAACCGCCTTTGACTTCTCAAAGTCGGCCCGACATTTGGTATGAAGTCTGCCCAACCTTGGATAACCATGTGGGGCCGACTTTGATTTTTGTAGATTCAAGGTATTCAAAAAATTAATAATAATTTATTGCGAGTATTTTCACTATAAATATTAATGGTCCTTCTTAGAATAAATACATATATTACATTTAAAAAAATTATATTACAAATAAAATTTCTATCGCTACGGGGTTTCGAACCTACATCTATACTTGAATCTATCGCCTAGCAGTCGGGAGTCTTACCCATTACTCTATGCCTACAGAATTGAAAGTCAATGAAAAAACCATCCTCATAAGCCACAACTCAAAGCAGTTAAAATTAAACATTTCTTAACTCTTTTTTCTCAATAATTTTTGTATTATTATGCTACATCATGTAGATGTAAAATAAATTAACTGTTAACGTGAATATAAGTGAAATAACTTTTAAATAAGTAATTTAAACCCATTACAATTTTTAGGATTTTATAGCCCCGGGCTGAAACCCTTAAATTTTTCTTCAAAAACTTTTCAACAAATTTTTTTTCTTCAAAATTTTTGTTTTAATTTTTTTTCAACAATTTTTCTTTAATTTTTTTTTCTAAAAATTTTGTTTCAAAAATTTCTTATCAACATCACTGATAGAAATGAATAAGTGGTACAACAATATTTATGATTAAATTAGCTCTATTTTATTGCTGGTATAGATACAGCCATACAGTATGTCTGTTTTGGCCATCCGATTCTTGTTGCTTACGAAAGTAGACGCGCAGGCGCGATCAAGATGGGCCTGTTGTGAACTAAACAAAGCGAGTCGGGTAAATCAGTCATACAGAGGGTATTGCTAAACGACAACATTTCAGAGATAGTTCCCTCAAGCAAATGTTTAATAGAATTACACATTTCATACAATAGTAACACAAATATTACATTTTTGTACCACAAATATAAGTAACTTGTATTTACCATATTTCAGTAAGTGCATTTCCTACTCTTTATCATTGAAGTACACGTATTATATTATAAATATACTCGTAATTTTTCAACCAACGATCATATGGTTAAATCAACATTATTATTTCTATCAGTGATGATGACTTGTAAAAGCCAATGTTATGCCGATGGTCGGGCTATCTATTGCCCAGAGTCGGGCGGACCGTACTTTCACGGTCCTTTTGAAACCATGAACCAGCGTTTGTCCGACGGCCGGCCTATATTTAGGCCAAGGTTTAACCGTCCATCCGGTGCATAAAGGTGACTTGTGGTTAACCGACTGCTGTATACAGAGTCAGACCGACCGCATTTGTGCGGTCGTACCGACCGATCTGCCACAGTTTATCCGATCGTCGGCCCGAAGTTGGGCCAGAATTGGGCCGACAGTCGGCTTTTCGCCCACCGCCGACGTCGGTTGCCAAAGTCGGCGAGACCATGGCAGCTTGAAAACACCTTAGTGGGCCCAACTCTGGTTACCGTAGATCGGTTACCAAAGTAGGACCGACTTTGGGCCGATGGTCAATCTCTGGCATCCGAACGAATTTCGCACCTGGGATATAATTTGTTTATAAAATGAACAAATAATGATGGATGGTAAAGTTTTGTCATAAAACATCATTGGTAATATAATTACAACAAGCCCGGAAGAAAAACGATTTGTTTCTGCCTATAAAGGACTGCCATGTACATTTGTTTATATAATTTGTTCATATAATTAATTTTAATTTTGAAATTTGGATGTCCACGTATCATTCTAACAATAAAAGCAAGCAGTTTCAGATCACAAATATACTTTGAAGGCAAATAACCCTTAATGTCGATTATTTGTCAATACAATTTGTTTATAACAATTAAATTTACAAGTTAAACATTTTTGTCTTTATTCTACCGCTATGCATTGAATCCAAGTGACGGAAAATGAAATAAAAATGTTGTCTAGGAGATAACAAATGAAATTTAAAAAATGGACCCTTTTTTACTGTTTGCATTAACATAAAAATTAAATAATCATAAAAATAAAAAATCTACTCTCACCATTTTTAAAAAATTTAGTCCCGAACTTATAAAAAAATCTAAAATCGGTACATAATTGCATTCTAAATGTTATTTTGAATCTCGTTTGTTCATTTCATCCCGCGTGTCACTGCACTCAGCCCGTTCCACCAGCCACCAAAGAGAAGCTGTTTCATTGGTCTTTCTGTTAGTGACAAATATATTCGCTAGCAGAAAGGTCAATTAAAAGGCTTCATCGTTCTCGCCTCCAACTTTCAGTTAAATATCTGAGTCAGGGATATAAATTTAAAATCTCCTTTAGAGTTTAGACTGTGTCAACTGTAAACTAGATGGTGGGAAAAAACAAACAGATAAAATACTTTTAAAAAGTAGCTAGTCCATTTTTCGATTCATAGGGTAAATAATCGATTCACAAAAAATCAAATGTTTCAAGAATCTAATCGGAATCGAACACCCCTAGCATACATTAACTATTGTTTAGGCTTTCTTCTCCCAAGTTCTCATCAAGTTGGGTGAATAATTCAATATTTTCAGTTTCAGCATGATCCACCAGAATAGAGAAAAAATGTTTGAGTGGTTGTGACATATCGAACTGATTACAACTGAACAATTCTGCTCCAAACAAAAGAAGAAGATGACTCTTGTAATATCTAAAATGATTTGCGCCCAGTTCTTATGCTATACGACAGGAAAGTATCGTTTTACAAATACCGTTGCATAAAATACGTGGTTTGAGAAGTGCCACAATTCCGCAGCGGCCGGTATGCTCATTTCTTAATATTTCGCCGAAGACTTCAATTTTGAACAAACTATGCGAGAAAGCAACATTGTAAACGATCTGTTGATTTCATGGGAAACTGTTGCGGACCGATTCTCTTCTTGTAGAGAGATCTGCACGATTGCGCTTGACAATCACTTCGAAGAGGAAGGTCACATAGGAGTTGTCGGCGAAATAGTAGAAATTGATAAGTGCAAAATTGGCCGTCGAAAATAAAAGCGCGGGAGTGTAGTAGACGGATAATGGATCCTCGAAATGATCCACAGAGAGAGGACATCCGTACAACTATTGTTTGGAAATCTATCCCGATAATATGAGATATCAGGCTACTCTAGTTGAATTAATAAAAAAGCATGTAACTGAAGGGACGGAGATCCACACCGATTGTTGGAAGAGGTATTTTAATATCGAAGATCATGGTTTCGTCCACCAAACTGTGAATCATTCCGAGTAAGTGTTTGTCCAACATTAAATCTGTGACCATTGACAGGGGTGCCTTCCCGCCCCCATGCGATGTTGCAAAGGGGTATGGGTTTGAGACTTTAGAAAGGGGTATGGGTTTGACCACCATTGTTTCTGCGACAAGTCACAGGGGTGCCTTGTCACAACCACGAAACGTTATTAAGAGGGTAAGTGTTTGACCAAAATTATATCTTCGATCAATTACTGGCGGGGCCCCCCCCCCCCCCCTCATGAGACTTGGAAACGGTGTATGGGTTTAACCAAAATTATTTCTGTGACAACTCACAGGGGTGTCGCTTACATGTAACACTAATTTTCTCGGAAACTATCATTCGATGAAAAAAATGTATGCAACAAAAAATGTGTATCTCGATGGGATCTACAACTTTATAAAAAAAGAATTTGCTAAATTTTGCGTATTGGCTTAGATAAACGCAAAAAGCCATGATTCTTATGGGCTTTTTTAATTGTTTCACCATGAAAATCACCTAGTCGCCAATTTTCACTATCATATTCGTAACCAGCGCATACAAATATATAAGTATACTGACTTTGAAGGAAATCCGAGAATTCCCCTTTACGGAACTGCACCCTTTTTAAAAATTTTGCTTTAAGAGGGAGGATTCTTTCTATTTTTTCACTGAAAAAGAAGAAGATGGAAGGTATTAAGATATGAGGACGCAGACACTGCAAAATGATGGTTCCCATGAGTTTCGCCTGGAAATAACATACGGTTCCGGATTTGACAAGGACAAAATATCTTCAGGTGGTTTCGCGAAAACTCACAACTGATTTGAGGACATTCTTATGATTAAATCTAAAGAAAAGACAGAGGACAGACGAAGAAGGTAACCAGAGGACAGACGACAATTACGTTGAATTAGACATAGAAGCGGATGAAACCTGGTTATTATTGAAATAAGAATGAGTGCAATGTGTAAAATCCTTATAGAATAGTAGGGATATAGCCCACCAGGGTTCTTACAAAATTCCTACCATCGACTCCTTAGTTTACGTGCCACGTTGTCGATGAACAGACGTGCCATCTGCCTCCACATTCTACCAACCTTCTAGTGCAAAACGCTATCCCTCCTTGAAGCAGGAAACACTGCGGCCACATCTCCAAGAATTAACCTTTTATCTACTCTCTGTAAGGGACCTTGGCTTTTTTATGCTCCCCACTTTATAAGGGAAAAGTTTTTCAGTGGAGGAGAACAGAGGTTTGCATATATAAGAGAGGAACTGGGTGGTGACGGAGTACGAGAAAGTCGGTTGGAGTCCCGTGGGTGACGAGACTACCGGAAGTGAAATAGAAAGAGTTTGAAGACGTGAGTCAGAAACCATTGGCAACATCATCGGCCGTCACGGACTGCGCTGGGGTGGGGTGGTCTTTCCCATTTCATGTACGTGGTGGTAGTAGGTAGACGCGTTGTCAATTCAGGTAATTGATGGACCTTTTCCAAACTTCGAGGGTGTTCATGGTGGGAGTCGGATGGTGAGATAGGAAAGCAAGGCTAGGGAAAAGGAAGTAGCTGTTGAATATCACTTAGAAGTAATTTTAAGCCTATCTTATGTAGCTAGAAAACACGATAATTAACGGCTACGTGGGAGGAAGAGAGATAACAATGATAAGTAAAAATCATAAAGGAAATAAAATGTAATGTTTAACCATTGTTCCTTTTCTTATTTGTTAATTAGTTTAACCTACTATGTGTTCCAGCTTATGTAATACAGAAATAGTTCGCTTCAACAGTTATAACCATCTTTTTTTGAAAAATATAACATTGTCGTTATAAGGGTTTTCGGTGTAGCCTACTAAACACTAGAAATTAATTCTGTGTCCAAAAAAAGCTTTTTTTCGACGAACAACAAGCACTATCTGCTTTTGAGAAGAGCAAGACTGTAAAAGTGTGAAAAGAATCTAGAAGAGGCCACTATGGATTAGCATATTATTTACACTTCATTCCCTTGCAGCAGAACTCCGGTGAGTTTGGAAACAGTTGGCTAAACTTTATATCTCCCTTCGAATAACACCAAGGAATCTCATTTCATTTAAATTTGATGTCTGAAAATTCTATATCCTCTGGCAGTTTTCTCTTTAAATTTAAAATCGAAGTATCTCGTCGTCCCGAAATTCGGGATGACTAGTCCAATATTTTTCATAAGTTGGGCTAGTCATCCCGAATTTTCGGGACGACCAGACACAGCCATATAAAAAACCTAAATAGTCGATGAAATCGTGAAAGTGATATTCGATTTTGATCCAATGTTTTCATTGTGCATTGCGTTTATCGGGTGCATTTCCGAAAAGTACTTACCGCTGATTGATTTGCAACTAGGTATACCGCCGTATTTTGTCTCGCTGATTATGAAAATGATATTGAAAATACCTGCAAATTTTATTTAAAGGTCAAAATACCAAAAAACGGTGTTTGTTTTTATTACATTCTCATCAGAGAAGGTATTAGATTTGCGTAAAATCTTACCCCCGCCCCCCCCCCCCCGGTTTTGGCAAATATCCACGTTTTGACACCTTCTGAACCCAAAAGCAGGTTTTGGCGAATGTGTCTGCATGTGTGTATGTATGCATGTGGGTCTGTATGTAGATTTTTAGACTGTTATCACGATAACTTTCGAAAGAATTGACAGATTGGATTGGGCTTTGAAACACTCTTTAAGTGTCATAAAATGAAGGTCAAGTTCGGTATCCAGTCATTTTGGATAAAAATTCAAAATGTGAGCACTGAAAATTTTTGAGAACACTTTCTTTTTTTAATTTGAAAATTCTATGGACGCATATTAATAGTACTGAAAAAGCCGAACAAAATATTATATTGACTTTTTTTTGATAGAAGAAAAATTACCCGAGTTATAGCATTAACAAAATTCCAAAAAACAAACGAAAATGAACATTTTAAGCCAAAAAACGTACGATATGAAAAAATTCAAGGCGAAAATCGTTGCTTTTTGAACACCCTACAATATTGTGCTATCAAAATTTGAATTATATGAAAAATAAAAAATTCAAATTTTGATAGCACAAAAATAATAATGAAAATATAAAATTCCATTTTGTGTTCAAACTATACAGTATATGAAAAATGATGAAGAAACAAAAATTGTGCATATAAAAGAGATCTA
>CAKNWT010327483.1:662-13333 GCA_932066315.1 Andricus coriarius | reverse complement strand
ACGATCCTAGCCCGGTACTGTTGCCCAAAGATTTGTCTTTTCAATATGTTTACATACTGTCAGTAGTTTTCTTTAAAAAAATTAATTTTTTTCTTTTTGAACACGATTTTGATCCTTTTCAACAATATTTTTTGTTACATACATATTTAATAACCAATTAAAACAGTACCTTTAAGAAAAAAATTTAATATTTATTTCTCCGAAATACAATCTTGAAACTAATAACTTCGTCATCTCACATATATGTGAGATAATGACTACTTCCGTACATATTTGTACTCTGATGATGCAATAGAATATTCTTTAGTTACATTTGTTAACCCAGTTATTCACTGAAGCATTAATCAGTTTTTCTTCTACGTTGCGAAAATGAGGATGGTATATAGTTTCGTTTTCACTCTGGCGTTCATCTTTAATTCTATTGGTGAATATACTAATATAATATATCTATCATTTTTATTATATTTTATATAATACATGCATAACTACGGCCATTTCTCAGGCCTCTGAAGCGAACATAAAGTCCCCCTTTCCAGCTTATATTCATATAATCGCCAGTTGTATATTTAGTTCGTCAAAAATTATGACGTCATAGTAGTCTTGCCGATGAGCGAGAAATCCCGAGGAACGAGACGGGACGAGACGAGACATACCTGCTGTCTCGGTATTCCACATCTCGTTTTGCCACGTCTCATTTTTCCTCCTCGTGGCGTCATTTCTCGTTCCTCGCTTCGGTTGTTCCGAGGAATGCGACATATGTGCGCTAGCGGAGCGGACAGCTCCTCGGATCGTTCTTTTGCCACTCCGTCGCGCTAATGCTAATTAGCGTTCTTCAATGAATAGTTAAGGTCCAAAACTGATTACGTAATAAACTTGTTTGTCCATTATTCATTAATTTGATATCAAACACGACTATGCTACGATTTTTTTGAAGATTTAACTTCATTTTTCTTATTAATAATTCATTTTGCAAATTATAACAACAGAGTATATGAGACAGAAATGTAAAAAAATATGTAAATTTTCAGGCCTTTTGTAGTTTAAGGACTTTAACAAATATTAAAATATTTAAATCCTTTGTGAAATCCTTGAAATATTTGGAAATGTGTGTATGTGTATATACCGTGCTGGTATATACATATGCATATATATACGGTATATACTTTCATACTGTTTATTGTAGTGGTGTTTATTATACTGATGATTATACTTATCTATTTGCATGAAAGTGTTCATAATATATTGAAATAAACAATAATTCATCTCAATCAATACTCGCTTTTTTTGCCGGCGTGCATGCATACAGAGGGAAGGGAGAGCTGTTCTTTCAATTGATACATACATTAAAAATAAGATTTTCATTCTTCTTTCAATGCTTAAGAAGCATAGCTTCTGACAACGGTCCCCCGACCGCTCTCATTTTTTTTTACCATAGAAATCTTTTTCATGTTTAAAATGTACTTCCGAAAACTTTAATCATATCATTAAAAATGACGAGTCGCTGAATTTTTCAAATCAACTCGTTATTCTCAATAATCCGATTTTTTTAATGTTTTGGAAGTACCTTTTGAACATCAAAAAGTTTTTCTATGCTAGAAAGATTATTCATAAATTTTGAAGCTGCTATATTTTTTTATTTTCAGGACTAAATAAGAAATAAAATTTCCCCTGTATTTTGCGAATTATGATATTTTTTACATACATGAATATACGAACATACATACATGAATATTGAAATAAACATACATAATTATACAAACATGCATACATGTATTTCGTAGGGGTGAATTATAAAATCGATTGTGTGCTGATCATATGAGCTTATATGAGTCTTATTTCGGACTTATTTATTACTTATTATACCTTCAAATTTCATAAAATTTTAAAAATATGTATTAGTCAAGTTGATTCAAATAGAAACGTACTTTCGATTTTTTAAATGTCCCGACAAATATATTCTATTTCCCAAACGTAGACATTAGACACCACAATATTTTTTAAATCTACTTTGATATATGAAAAATTAAATTTGTGCTGAATTCTTTAAACTCCAAATTACATTCAAATATACCAATCTTTCTACCTTTCTCTTTCATACATTCTATTGTTATAATTAGCAAAATAAATTTATAATAAGAACAGAATAATATACAAACAGAGTGAAGTTAAAGCTTTAAAAAAATCGTAACATAGTCGTGTGTGATATCAAATTAATCAGTAATGGACAAAAAATTACAATATGTAATCATATTTCGACTTGAAGTATTAATAAAAGAACGTTAATTAGCATTAGTGCATTAGCGGATGAACGGATGGACGAGGCGATAGCGAGACAGGCTCGATATTCCTCGTGTCGGACGTCATCACGATATAATTTCCATTGCACACCAACGAACTTGAAAGGCAAGCGGCCATTAAGGTCGGATTATAAGGCTCACTCTGAAAACATACATGTATCAGTAATGTCCATCCTCCTGTCCTTTATGCATAATATACTACTATAATGTAAGCTTAAAAGAAAGAAATTACTTTTTAGAAATACAATGGAATTTTTAGTCAAATAGTTGAATGTTCAACCTGCAAAGACGAATTTATTCGTGCATAGTTGAAATATCAAACCGAAAATCTCCGTTTAGAACAACAAGATCATTTTCAACTAATGAAGATGCAGTTTCGGTCAGATAGTAGAACATGAAGAAACTAATTTTTCTATTTTTTACCAAACAGTTGATCTCACAAACAAAGAGTTGAATTTACAATCAAGAGAGAAAAATCTTGGTACTGAAATTATCTAGAAGTGACTAACATGCATTAATACAATCGGACTTATTTTTTTTTTTATTTAAAAGAATTTAAGAGAATTCCATGAAGTTTACAAGAACTCCAGGTGATTTTTAACATGACATTTTTATGGCACAAGTTTTCTTTACAGAATCCTTTACTTATGATTTTAAAGTATTTTATACCATAAACGAGAATAAAGTATCAAGCTCTTTTTGCAGTTTGTTTAACAAAAAACATGAATCCTCTATTTCTTTTCGCAGAGTTAAGTTCGCAGTCTAGCAGAGATTGCCTTGACACTCCCCGCCCGGTTCAGTATCTCTCTTCTCCTTCCCGTCGTATACTTCAGTCCCCTGAGGAGCATCCAGTTCGTGCCAGGGATAGGTCACCTCCTGGTAGGTCTCCTTCACCTAAAGCACTTGGATACGCACTTCGACAACTTGGATACATTCGGCTCATTCCCCGCACAAATCAGAATCTCCGATTCGAATTTCGAAGATACGTTTTTCCTAATGGTTATCCAATTAGATTGGGACCAGGAAAAAATAAGTATATTCCCGTGCCAAACCAAGAACAAATTGTATTATCAGCACCCAATGGTGACATTTTTGCAATATTAGAGTATGGCGGTATTCTTCGTGGAATACATACGACAAATAAAAATAAATCGAGAATTAAAGTGAATATGATAAGCGGAAATGTTGATCATTTGACTCGACATGAAATGCGAGATTGTCCAGTGGGCGAATTTTACCCAATCTTCCCAGAAAATTTCATTAAAGTTTTAGCAAATAACGATTCACTACAGTCCGAATGGAATCCTAATAGCGAACGCAACCCTGGTTCTTCTTCTTCTGATAGACAACATTCACCTGACCGGACTTCTTCCAGGAAGCTTCCTCTTCATTCCGAAACCAGGTCGCCTCCTGGGTGGCCTTCACCTAAGGTACTTGGATATACACTTGGACAACTTGGATTCATTCGGCTTATTCCCCGCACAAATCAGAACATACGATTAGAATTTCGGAAATATGTTTTTCCTCCTGATAAACAAATCAGACTGCGAACAGAAGGAAAAAGAATTATTCCCGTTCCATCCCAAGAACAGATTGTAGTATCTGCATCCAATGGTGACATTTTTGCAATATTAGAGCATAGCGGGGTTCTTCGTGCAATGTATTCTACAAATGGATATCATAAGAGAATGAAAATAAATATGATAAGCGGTGAAGTTGATAATTTGACCCCAGATGAAGTGCGATATTGTCCAGTAGGTGAACGTCGCCCAATCTTTCCTTGCAATTTCATTAAAACTTTAGCAAATGACGATTCACTCCAGTCTGAATGGAATACTAATAGCGAACGTAACTCTGGCTCTGCTTCTTCTGATAGACAACATTCACCTGAACGGACTTTACCTCAGAAGCCTCCTCTTCGTGCCAAATCCAGGTCCTCTCCGGGAAGGCCTTTTTCTGTTCAAGTACTTGGATGTGCAGTAGAACAACTTGGCTATGTTCGGCTTATTCCTTGCACAAACCAGAATCAGCGATTTAAATTTCGAAGATATGTTTTTCCTGCCTATAAATCCATTGAAATGCGAATAGATCATACGAACTATGTGCTTGGGCCAAACCAAGATTATATTGTATTATCAACATCCACTGGTGACGTTTTTGCAATATTGGATTATAGTGGGACTCTTCATGGAATATATGGAACAGATGAAAGTAATTCGCGAATAAAAATAAATATAATAAGCAGCGCAGTTGATCATTTGACTGGAGATGAAATAAGGTGTTGTCCAGTAGGCAAAAATCACCCAATATCCCCAAACAGTTTTATTAAAGTTTTTGCCAAATACGATTCACTAGAATCCGAATAAAATCCCGAAGACAAACGCCATCCTGGTTCTTCTTCTTGTCCCAGACAAAAAGAGCCTTCCAGGACTTCTCCACAGCAGCCTCCTCTTTATTCCAGGTCTAGGTCTCCTCCGGGCAGCACTCCTTCTCATGAAGTAGTAGGATATGCACTTGGAAAACTTGGATATATTGGCCTAATTCCTGAGCCAAACCAGAACCGGCAATTCCAAACCCAGAAAATATTGTGTTATCAACGTCCAATGGTGATGTTTTTGCAATACTGGAGTATACTGGGATAGTTCGGGCAATATATAAGACAGATAGAAATCATCTGAGGATGAAAGTAAATATGATAAGCGGTGATGTTAATAATATGACACCAGATGAAATGAGCAGATATTACTTAATCGTCCCACACCTTTTTATGAAAGTTGTTGCAAATTTTGATTCACTGGAGACTGCGTATAATTAATTCAATGAAAAAATTGTAAAATGAAACATAATAATCCTTGTAGCCTGAATTCGGATGAAAATGAAATTAAAACATTTAAACATCATTGTATTTTTACTTCGAATGTTCATTTGAATTGCTATTTTTGAAAATTGTACGTCAATGCAAATCAGCAACTTTTACGTAAGTGATTATGATTTTTAATACTAAAATCCTGTGAAAGAGTTTCCATTACTATAACGTACCGGCGGTTCAAACTGTTAATTTAATTATATCAATTTTTGCAATGTTGAGAGGTAGTGTTTACCGTCTTATTAATTCAAGATGTTTCCTTTTTCGGCTTCCCTGTTATCGTTTAATCTCAATGATCTAAAGAGTTTTCTTTTGAATAACTGACGCACTGACTCTAGTTTTGATTCTAATGTATTAAAATTAAAGAAAATGTAATAGAAAACCGATAGTGAAATTCCAAAGGATTCAAGAAAGCACAAGCGATTTCATATTCAACTTACCCTAACTTATAGCTACTGCTATAAGTTAGGGTAAGTCTGTACGTCGTTATTTCACTTGAATTCGCGATCAGAATTACGTGGACTGGAGATCCGAAGGTGTGGTCCGTTGGTGTATTATCAAAAATAAGGGGTCGAGTCAGTTTACCGTTTCAAAGCTGCGTTCCTGATACTTCGGTGTAACCGTAGAGTAACAGCTTGACGTCAGTCCCTCCACAGCTGCTCTGCTGAAACGCCGAAAAGTTATCTTAGGCCAAATTTGCACCCGCTTGGCCTCGGCGTCACAAATGAGGTTCTGCTAATTTATTTCGAGTGCCACGATAAATAGCACATCTGCATTTATTAGCGCCTAATATGTAATTATTTACTCTTTTTTATGATTTTATTTCTTTTCCGTGGTGTCTCGTATATCCTAACCTAGTCAGTGGGCATCAACAACGAAGCAGCCGACTCGCGGCATACGTATTTCTGTATGCGTATGTGTATATTTAATTTCAATCACTAATGGATGTATTATGTATTACATTTTTTAAATAAACACGTTTTTGTACTGGACATGATTTTTTATCTGTTTAAAATTATCCTTTTTTTCAAGCACCTGTTGAAAATAGTTAAAATATAATTTATAGAATAAACAATTTTTTCACTGCAGTAGCAATATTTATCTCCATTTGCCCAAAGTTTCATTTATATATCTATATTTAATAAAAAATACAATTTTTGCGTAAAAAACGAATTTTCCAAAAAGTTTATTTAATAATTGTTATATTTTATGTGATCATTCAATTTAACGGCTTTGGTAATAAAATATTCAAATTCCTGAGGAAATCTTACCCCGAAATCATATACTTTTATTGTTACGTAAATCAAAATTAAAAGAAGATAAACAATTCGTGTGCTTTGTGTGCAGACGGGCATGAGAATCCGTGTTTTTCGGATTCCGTAATACTTCTTGTCGGTGCAGGAAATGATAATGAACTTTCATGAGAATTTTGAGTGTGACTGACTCGAAGGGGCGAATGAGTAAGTGAGGTAGGGCATTTTTCCAAGCATTTAGCTAAATTTCATTGGATGTTCATTGCCAAGCGACAATTTGGAAAGGAACCATGGAGGGAAGCTATATTGGGAATCGTTGACTTCTAAAAAATGCTGACTGTCATAATGTGACTCAAAGACACCTTTGAGTCCTTTCATTTAATATTTTCAAATTATAATTTGAATTTGATTGACTAATCATTAATAATTGTTTCCAATTTAATTATTCATTTCAGTAGTTTCTAACTGTCAATCATGATCAGTTCCTAATTTTGAGACTATTTCCTAATAGCAAGAAATTGTTTATTAGGCAACGGTGATTCAAATATTATTAAATGTTAATTATTATAGGTCAGATCAGCTGTCCAAAGAAATCGATTGCTCACATAGGAAGGACGCTGGGAGATAAGAAAATGTAGCTACCAGGACAGTACGTAACAAACCCACCCTGGAAAATTTTGTTATTGTACTTGATGACGGGTTCAAATGAACAGTCGTTTCCTATACTAGTTGGATTAATTATTTGCTTACAGTATAATTTCTGAGTTATGTAAAAAGATAATAAACTTATGAAATAACAGCTCGGAACCTGTCACGACTTAAACTATCGTTGACTCAGACGCTTTTTATATAGACGTTTACGGGCTTAGTAGTGATTTTTAAATTCTTCAGTAACAGAAGCGTCTTAGTCACTATATCAATTCTAGCTGCTTTTGTATAGTGGTTTGAACTTAATATAGAGAATATGGTACATTTGTGTGAAAGTTTTATAAATGTTACACTTTCTCATTGGGTTGAAGCGTTTACATTAGTAGCTGTACCTTGGGAAGGGGCATCGCCGATACATTTGATATATTGGCTGCTTTTTTCGGAGACCGCTGGACGATTTTCTTGCAAAGGATCTTATTTGGAATCGTGTTAGTGGCTCTTGAAGATATGTTTGGATTCTAACTCATATTCATGGTGTTGTTCGGGGTCAGCTTCTTCGAAATTTTGATGAATTCGTTTGACGTCACCAATAGTGTACCTGCTAGATCGCTTCTTTCTAATACAAGCGACACAGGCTAGTATAACTATTCAGATTTCGGAGAAAACACAAAGGTAAATCCCAGAATTCTTAATAAACCTAACCCAATATAAGACCCACGAGTAAGTGTTCAATGATTTTTGCGGATTGCCTTGTGATCACTGAACGCCTCTAATTTCTTCTCGATCTCCTATAAAAATTCTATACGTTTCTTGTCGTTAGGTAATGTCTCTGTTTGATCATGATATAAGCATTAATTCTATGATGATAATCTTCTTGTTATTGTGCCCGACGACAGTTGATATTTTTGTTAGGTCTAAATCTAGAGTTGGCTGGTAAATAAATTCTGCAGTATGAGGGATGAGTGAAAGACTGGTTAAAATTTAGGACTCTGTTTTCAATATGCAGCCTGGACCTACCTGGACTATTTCTAATTTTGATAACTGAATTCTTATTAATAGTAGCATTGGACAGATTAATTCTGCTGACTGCGCCCTGTCGAGAGAGTAAATCCAGCCCGCTAAAGTCTTCATCATGATCCAATATGAGTCGCTCTGGCATTAAATTTTGATATCGCAGATTTTAACCGTGTCTTGTGTTAAGTGGAGCAGCAGCTTGCTTTCGTAAGTTTTACTGGACTGTTTGTTTGTTTTACTGATTGCCCCAATTGATCGTGCAAAACTGATCTTGTGTAACTACCCAATTCGACTCCCATCATTCTCAGCATTTAATTTAAAGTGTTTTTGTAGTTTATTTATGGCATATATTCTCTAATCTGATTAAACGTCACTGCAGTAATGTTTAAATCAAGTTTAGACTGATGAAGCTGTCTTTCTTGATTTCCTTCTCTTGGATGTATTTGCTCGAGATCAGCTCTCGAAACGTATCATTCACCTCGTTGACTTTCGCGTATAATAGTTGCTTATCATCATAGGTGACAAAGCCTGCAACAGGTTTCAATATTCCTGGCAGAAATCGTAGCATCGGAGATGCTCTCCTTTGTCTCATGTTCCTCGGAAGGTTTTGTGGATGAAGGTTTTTGGTCTTACGTTTCAGTTTTCCATCTCGCGTCAAACGTCCTTCAAACCATTTTCAGCAACACCATGTTTCCTAGTAAGGTTCCCTAGGTAAGAGTCGAAGACGTTAATGCAGTCTTCACCAAATATCACTTTGCAATTCGCCAGTAGAGATTTGTTTCTGTGTCTATATGTCTTAAGGAAATTTTGATATTTTTGAACGTGCATGAAAATAGTGTCTCCAGACACTAACACTCATTCGCATGAGTCCCGTCCTCTCTTAGTGCATTCCGGTACTGCTGGTAAGGGAAGTGGTCCGCTACAGATGTTCGCTCTGTCCAATGCCGGTTGCTGCATATACATCACATAGAAGGATCCAAAGACACGGACTATACATTTCAGGTCAATTGAACAATTTTGCTTGTATTTTCTCGCGCATGAATAAAGTGGTTCAAGATGCTCCCGGCCTAACAAAGAAAACAAAGGATTTTTGTAAAAAATACTATTTATTCTTTATCATACTCCCCTTTGAGCTCGATACACCTAGTCCAACGATTTTCCAACATTGCGATGCCTTTTCAAAAGTAAGGCTGCTGAAGGCTTTCAAAATAGCCCTCAGTTCGATTGTCATCAAACGCGGCAGCCACCTTGCGATTAGCTTTCTCATACCCAAAAAGTCATGCAAAATTGAATGTAATGACACAGATGATATTCCTACGGCCTCAGCTATCTCACGCACTTTTCCTTTTTGATCATCCAATACCATATCGTGGATTGTTTGCACGTTTTCTGGAGTTCTCGCTGTTTTTGGTGCTGCCCCGGCGTGTTCACCTCTTGTGCACATTTGGCCTCTTTTATACTCCGCAATCCAATATTTTACGGTTGAAAACGATGGAGCAGATTCACCATAATATTTATATAGCTTTTCTTTTGTTTCCTTTTCACTTTTTCCACGCAAAAAATTATGCTTAATCAATGCCCGAAATTCTTGTTTTTCCATTTTTATAAAAATATCAAAACTTTTTTACTTTAAGCAACAAATTTCTACTTCAGAAAACTCTAGCGTCACTATTAAGTGACAGATCCATCTGAAATATATCGTGTATTCGTCTGAAGGTTGGCATGCTAAAATGGCATTCATTGGAGGCCGGGAGCATCTTGACCCACCAGTACTTAATTTAAAATTTATCAATTACAATTTATTTATACCTTTATTCAAATTAAATTTTATTGCAGCATCGGATTTATTTAAGGATAGGAGCAGTAAATATACATAAAAGAAAGCATCGGCATGTGTTTCTGTATTTTCACCGCCCTTATTTTTGGGTTACGATGGCAAAGATTTTAAGCCCCACCACAGAATTATTTCGGAATAAATGGTTCTGTATGTCTTTATTAGATAATTCTGGAAAATAACTATCAAAGTCATTTCGTAATGAATATTATTCCCCCGAATTAATTCGAAAATTAATTCCTGTGTTTACCTTGTTTCACAAAATACTCTAAGGCTGGCCTAATTTTTTGTAGATTCCTAATCATAATTATACAGTTGCTTTATGTAGATAAACGAGAATGATACACTGTTTTCATTCTTTTAACCGGCTTAACTCTCAAATACCTCACGCTTCGATCGAAACCAGGTAAGTACCCGTAGAACCCACGTGTTGTACGCAAACATGGCGAATGGGAGCAGTCTGTCCCAGTCGCCATTATTGTTCGCGTCATGTTTTACATGATTTGTTAAAACTATATGGCTGCTCGCCAGGGGTCCATTCGTGTGAGGACGATACCCGGAAGTCGTTAATTGTCTTACGTTAAAAAGTTTTTTCATTTTCCTCACAATTTCACTCACAAAGGCTTTTCCTCAATCACTCATGATGCACTTCGGGGCACCGTAGTGAGAGAAGAAGTGAATAGCAACGGAATGGGTTGAGGGAAGTTTTCATACAGTGTCAAGTAACACTTTGTCAAATATGACAAATGGTGTATCGGTAATCACGATTGGATCGTACGTACGGGCTCTCATGAGTTTATTATTCAGACAACTACGAAAATTGCTTATATAGTTGTATATTTGGTCCAGCAGGCCGGGCCATGTAAATCATTTTTGGACGCGCCTATTCGTATTGGTCATGCCTGTGTATCGTCCTAGTAGACTCTCATGACATTGCATTATTATTGTGATATTGCAATTTGCAACTCACAAGACATACTTCATGTTAATATTTAAGTTAAAGATAAACCAGCAAATTATGAATTATATCTGGTACACTACTGAGGCTACGCGATACTCCATGATTCGTTTCGATTTAGTTTGTAGTTTAATTTTTTATCGCGGATTCGTTTCGAAATGTTCATCATCGTGGCACATCGCAGGAGATTGAGAATCATCGGGACACCGAAAAGACTCAACCAACTCACAACTCCAACCAAAATCTTTATTCTGCCATTTGAATTCTCCGCCAGGAAAGGTTATAAATTCTCGAGCGAGTCAGCACGCACTCTCATGTCTCATTGCCGTAGTAGCCACCGACTTTTATCAGTATAAATAGTTTTTCTCCGCTCCTTCGAAGGTCCCTGCTAGGTCGTTCCGGACGCTCCCAGAGAAGGTTAAATTTTCCTGTGCTCAACGAATCAGTCGGTAAGATTTTTCACCATATAGCCCTGCGAAACCCCTTAGCCTTTATTTTTGTCAAGGAAGCAATTATAATGTTCCTTCTTTATATTTGGTCATGAAAGCCCGTAAATTTCAATTTGTTCTTACTTAGTTGGCCAAGAAAGCCCTAAAATTGCATTTGTTGCCCAGAAAGCTCCCATTAGTGATTTTGAAGATAGGTTTGTCACGTGGCCATGAGGTTTCCTAGGATCGAACCTTTTGAATTCGACAATGTATAATTTGATTTTGGTGAAATTTAATTTTGTGATTTAATTTTCTGCAATTTATTTTTGTGATTTGATTTTATGCAATTTTTCTACGATATTATTTTCGCGGATTTTTCGATCGTTTGCTTCATACCCTCACTTTTGTGAATAGTTGTTCCCCAACCCCTAGTGCCCTTGAATAATAACTAGTTGTTTCCTAAAGTTAAGCTATTATCTCCGTCCTTTTAGTGAAATGTGCTTTAATTGCCGGCTCTAATTTGGCTCGCGAATAAGCTGAATATATCCAAGTTGTCCAAGTGCATAATTGCATATCCTAGTACTTCATGAGAAGGAGTTCTACCGGGAGGAGAATTAGACCTGGCATGAAGTGGAGACTACTGAGAAGAAGTCCGCACCGCTTATTATATTTATTTTTATTCGCAAATCATTTTCATCTGTTCTATATATTCCATGAAGTGGCCCATTATAATCCAATATTGCGAAAACATCACCACTGGATGTTGACAATACAATATAATCTTTGTTTGGCCCAAGCACATAGTTCATATGATCTATTCCCATTTGAATGGATTTATAGGCAGGACAAACGTATCTTCGAAATTATACGAAGGTGAAGAGCGACAGTGAACCAGGCGAGGAGTGTCAACGCAATGTCTGCTTGTCTGTGAACTTGACTCTGCGAAAAGAAATAGAGGATTAATGTTTCTTGTTAAACAAACTTCAAAAATGAGCTTCATACTTTATTATTGTTTTTGGTATAAAATACTTTAAAATCATAATTAAAGGATTCTGTAAAGAAAAGTTGTGCCATGAAAATGTCAGGTTAAAAATGGTAGAAGGTCACTGTGTTTTAATTTAACACAACTCGTTGATTTGTTTTCATTTTTGGAATTTATTCCTAATACGTTAAAAATCATCTGAAATTCTTGTAAATTTTATAGAGTTTTTTTAAATTCAAAAGAACATATCAAAAATTAATTTTTCTGTATTCTACAATCGGGTCGAAGCTGCATCTTCATTAGTTTAAAATGATCTTGTTGTTCCAAATCAACCTTTTCAGATTGATATTACAAATGTCCTGGAATAAATTCGTCTTTGCAGGTTGAACAT
>CAKNWT010327481.1:15020-25359 GCA_932066315.1 Andricus coriarius | reverse complement strand
ACATAGGACCGATCCTATGTTAACACATGGATGCTAACATAGGACCGTTGCTATGTTAACACATGGATGCTAACATAGGAGCGATCTTGTGTTAGCACAACGATGCTAAAGTAGGACCGATTCTATGTTAACACATGTTTGCTAACACAGAACAGATCCTGTGTTAGCACAAGGATGCTAACATAAGACCGATCCTATGTTAGCACATAGATGCTAACACAGGACCATTCCTGCGTTAGCACATGGATGCTAACAAAGGACCGATCCTAGGTTAGCACATGGATGCTAACACAGGACCATTCCTGCTTTAGCACAAGGATGCTAACATAGGACCGATCCTATGCTAGCACATAAATGCTAGCAGCGGACCGATCCTGTGTCACCACAAGGATGCTAGCATTGGACCGATCCTATGTTAGAAGATGAATGATAACACACGACCATTCCTGTGTTAGCACAAGGATGCTAACATAGGACTGATCCTATGTTAGCACATGAATGCTAGCACAGGACTATTGATGTGTTAGCACAAGGATGCTAACATAGGACCGATCTGAAATAGATGAGAAAAGGGATAGAAATATGCCCCAGTTTTAGTCCTCTAGGGCAGCTGTTCTAACTCTTATGTGTTAATTTTTCATTTCAGACAGTAGTTTCTGCAATAGTGGAACCAGACACACTAATTATTGAAAGAGACTGGAACGACACTTTAACAATTAAGAGCATTGAAGTAGGAAAGAAATCTCAAAAGATTACAATGAACGAAAATTCCGGAACTAGTCTCAATGAACTCACTGAAGATGAAATGAAAAAAAGCTCTCTTTCAAATCAGATCGCCCTCAATTTAGCTAAAGTTGGAATGCAGTTGGAAACTATATTCCAGAGTTCTCGAGATATTGAATGGGCTATTATCGGAGATGAAATATTTCTTCTTCAATCTCGTCCCATCACTTCTCTTGATAACTGGACCGATTTTGAATTAACACACGAGTTGGATTCAACAGTCCCGGTTGAAAATGATATTCTCACATTTGCAAATGTTGGCGAAGTTCTTCCTGGAGTCTTATCAACTTTGACACTCAGTACTTTCGTCGTTTATTTGAATGGTGTCGTTAACGGAAACTTTAACAAGCCTTCCATTATTCCCTACTGTGAACATAACATTCATATTTCTTCTATGAGAATCACCTTGAATTATATGAATGTGGGTATTGATTTTCTGAAGTAAATATAATTTATTTCCCTCACAGAAATATGATACACCGGGATATCCCATTCGATCCCATTTATCTCCCAGGTTATCTCAGGGATTATCCAGGGATAACCCGTCGGATATCCTGACGTGGAAATTGGGATATCACAGTGATATACCCAGGATATTCGGCAAGATCATCCGACGTTTCTGGGATATTCAAATGTCCCAAGTAGGATATATACAAATTTTAATACATTGGGACTTTTGAATATCCCAGAAAGGTCCCATAGACATCCCGGTTATTCTGGGGATATCCCTGAGATATCCCAATTTCCACTTGGCAAGATATTCGACGGGTTATTCCTGGGATATCTCGAGGATATCCGATGGGTTATACCTCGGATATCCCCAGGATGTCCGGAACGTCTCTGGAATATGCAGATTTCCCAAGTAGGATATATAGAAATTTTAGAATCATACTTGGGACATTTGAATATACCAGAAACATCCCATAGACATCCCGGATATTCTGAGGGTATTCTGGGATATCCCAAATTCCACTTTGCAAGTTATCCAGCGAGTCATTCCTGAGATATCTCCAGGATATCCGACGGGTAATCCCAAGGATATCCCCAGGATATCCGGGATGTATATAGGACGTTTCTGGCATATTCAAATTTCCCAAGTAGGATATACATATATAAATATTTTAATATCTTACTTGAGACATTTGAATATCCCAAAAACGTCCCATAAACATCCCGGTTATCCCGGATATCCTGGGGATATCTCTGGGATATTGAAATGTCTCAAGTAGGATATTACAATTTTTTATACATCCTGCTTGGGACATTTGGATATACCACAAACGTCCCATAGACATCCCGAGGGGGAAAAGCGACTTAGAACAAAATTTACCCCACCCCACCCCCCAGGAAAATAACAAGTTTTTATCAAGGATATTTTTTCATAGGGTGCGTATTTATTGAGATATTTCGATGTCTCAAGTTAAAAAAAACACCCTGTATATATATATTATATATATATATATATATATATATCTATAAAAAAAAAAAAAAAGGGTGATTTGGGGTGTCAATGGGATGTTTCTCGGATATTCAAATGTCCTAAGAAGGATGGGAAGAATGGGATATCCCGGTATTTCCTATTTATGTGAGGGTTCTTGAACTAATAAGGGGCTGTACAAAAATTGCGTCACGCTATTTTGATAGTAAGTGGACGTAAAAAAGGACGTAAAAAAGTACGTATAAAAGAACGTAAAAAAATTCCTAAAAAATGACGTACTAAAGAACGTACCAAAGGACGTCCCAAATCGGGATACAAAATGACGTACTTTGGTATGTCCTATGGTACGTCCTTTGTTGTAAGCCAATGAGTTTACAGCGTATATATTTTTTAAATTTGGCTACACGTTTTCCTGGACTATGTACCAATCTATTAAACGTTAAACTCAAAAAAAATCTTTAAGCACTTTTCTTCAAAAAGGAAATAATGTCGTAAAAAGAACGTACCAAAGTACGTAATTTTGTATCCCAATTTAGGACGTCCTTTGTTACGTCCTTGGGTATCTTTTTAGTACGTCCTTCAGTGCGTCCTTTTTTACGTACTTTTTAAAGCCTTTTTATACGTACTTTTTTACGTCCACTTTTTCAAGTGGGCCGTAATTAGAAATGAACTAGGACTTTAAATTGATTCTTTCAGACAATGCTGGCAAAAGTTGAAAAAGAATTACCCATAGCGGTCAAAATAATCGACGTGGCTGTTTGTGGCCATGAAATTACAACACCAGAACTTTATGAACAAGCGAGAGAAAGAAATGGTACGAACGACTTTATAGAATCGCTTTTATTTAAACTAGACATGGCCTTCGATATTTGGAATGGTGACAAAAAATTGCAGGAAATATTTCAAGTTTTTGAGAACATCAAACTAGATCCAAATAAGTTTGATAGGACTCAAAATATTCATCAATCAATCGGGAATTCAATGGATCAACTAGAAGAGGTAAAAAATTAATATTCTGTCGATGGGATTGTTGCATATTTCCACATATATTTTTTTCCTAGTGAAATTAAAAGAGCACTAGAAACTGAATGTAATTAATCAGAGAAAGTTTTTAAAAATAAGTTTAAATATTTTTTTAATGTTTAAAGAGTATACTTTTAAAATTTTGTGCGGGAAGATGAGGCATTCTGACTGGGCTAGCATCGGAAGTAAACATCAGCCTGATTAGCGCAGTTGAAAAGTGAATTAATATGGCCGCTAGTTACTGGAGTGAACATAACCTATTTTCACGTTTATTATTTAAAACTTGTTTAAAAACTATGAAAAAGGCCTAAAAAGGTGTTTAAAATGCTTAGAATTGAACTAAAACTAGGATTTGTAAAGTGCGGCAGTGCGAATGTGCCAAAAGTCAATATGTGGATGGTCACAAATTGTTTCGCTAGCAGTCAGCTAAATACTTCCATAGTCAATGGAGACACTGCATACCATTATTCTGATTGGTTGAGCGTTTTGCCAGATGTGATGTTTCAAGGTCACAGAGTTGTTTGAATAGGGATTTTGATCCTTTTATTCAAAAATTTTTATTCTCAGAAGTTCAGTAGTGAAAAAATTTTGATATGTACTAAAATTTGTAGAATTTTATGCAGCAACCCCATTTTATTACATTAATAATCAGGGTGTCTAGCGACCTGGAAATACGGGGGAGCCGAGAATTTTGTGCACCTTGAAAAATACGGTTAAATGCCAGAAATTCAGGAAAAGATCCGGCAAATCTCTGGCCAAACATTTTTATTTATTTTTTTATTTCATTATTATTTATAGTATATATTATCGCATATTGTATATAGAAATTGTATGCTCCGGAAGCTACGATCATGGTTCCTTAAAGCAACCAATCCCGACGCAACTGGAAGGTCCTAGAAGGTAAGCAAGAGCGGGAAATTTACGGAGATAACATCGTGCAACACTGTTCCTTGGAGTCAGGTCTCTAGCCGCGGATGACCTTACGCGGCAGACGGGACAGTTGGTGATCAAGTGATCCCGGAAGAACAGCCTATTGCATCTGGTTCGCGATGGAATGAGCCTGACGCTGGCAAGCTGGAATCTTGTTGAGTTGGCTAAGAAATGAAGCTTTCATACCTCCAAGACAGCGATTATGAGAACTACAAGATGGACTTTGTAGCCTTGGTACAGCCTGCTCAGCTCGAAAAGAAGTGCTTGATATTTCGCTCGTTTTTCTTCCTCCTTTTACGTGATATTACCATCGGCTGGTGCCAAGAATTCAATCACGTAAATGATCTTGATCTTCAGATCTTGGAGGACTATATCAGGCTTTGTAGCACTGATACGTTGAGTGTTGGAGAAATAGAAATTCCAGTAGATCGTACACTGATCATTCTCCACAACGGACTCGAGTTCCCCCTGGGCGTATGGCAAGACGGGTAATAGATCAACACCATAGAAGTGCCTACTTTGAGCATCCACTGAGAGAACATGTCCAAGTGTTTCTGGCTCTTGCTTGCACACTCGTCAGTTTGTATCGCCTACAGGTACATCCATTATGCGCTCGCAGTAAACTAAGGTTTCCCTAACGCCGTCTTGAGAGGCAAAAAGAAATCCCTCAGTTTCAGATCTCAATCCAGCAGACTTGAGAAATATGTTGGACAGACCCATCGAGAGCTCTTCTCTACGTATGATGCCGTAGAATTCACTATGAAGGGGCTTGTCAGTATGTTCTCTTAGTAGAAGCGTATGTTCTGCTTACCGTACACGACTTTTAAGCACCAAAAGTGTTAGTGATGCTAGGCCATGCGTAGTGTCGCTAGAATCAAATATGTGCTATTTAGAACTAAGCATTAGACACCCATAGGGGCCTGGTAATGCCTGGTAATGGGATGATGACTTCGATGGATTGTCGTCATCTTGCGTGTGCTTCAGTCAGGTTGCTTCAACTCATCGACGTTTCCTTTTACTGCATCAAACGTAGAGCAGTATAGGAATGGCCAGCATATTGGTTTCCTGGATCTTATTCTTTCCAGATAATTCGGAAGCCCACTTTTTTTTGGAGAATTCGGCGATACTTTTTTTCAAGGGCCGTTTTGAATACACGCACAAGTTGGGTTTCCGCTTGCGGTATTCCAAGATGTGTATATGTTTCTCCATTACCAAGATGTTGGATGGTATTTCCGCCTATGAGTTGAACATCCTGATCGTCACGCGATGATGTAGTTTCTAGTCTACCTTGGTGTAAGTGGACGCAGGCACACTTATCCAGTCCGAAGCTCATGCTAATAGCTCTAGAGTACCTATTTACCGCCTCCACAAGGAAGTTAAGTTCCTATTTCGAGAAAGCAAAGAGTTTAAGGTCGTCCTTGTATAAAAGGTGGTCGACCATATATTCTCTTCTGTTCGGCGGGCCACATTGGTATCCAGAGCTTTTGCCTCGGAGCACAATAGATAGAGGCAAGAGGGAGATGCAGATAAGTATCGAACTTAGAGACTCTCCTTGGAAGATTATTATATTGGCCCACCTTACACCCGCAGGTACTCATGACCTGGTACTTCGCTACTAATCATGATCGCGAAACGCGGCAAGTGATTAGTAGATTCGTTGGTGTCAGTCGTTGCGTTGTTTCAGAGTCATCTCGGTGTTCAAGCCGCCTACTTACTGGAGAAGGTCCTTGTTAACTCTGAATTTCGGTAGACCGTTTCTCATTGATGGCTCTTGACCTGCGAACTCTAAGATGGCATCAGTGAAGCACACCATGAGACGTAGACTTTCCTCATTGAATTTTTTAATGAGTTCAGCAGGAGTAGGGGCAGGCTCCGGTGGCTGCGAGTCTAATGACTGACGACCATGAGATAGTCGCCCTGCTACATCACCCAGATCCGGCCCCGCCACCTGTTGTCGATGTCCTGGGTGGACATTAGCCCTTTCGGGCAGGGAACCGGCCGTAAGTTTCATTCCATTTTGTTATTGATAGAAAAAAATAATTTTTCACTAAACTTTGAACTGCTATTCCTCGATTTGGACGAAATTAGATAATGTCTGAAATTACATAAATGATTGAATCAAAATTATTTTATTTAATTGTCATTAACGATATGGAACGAAAGTTTCGGTTGGCTCTCTGCTTTCGGGTATCCCGGTGAGATCTACCTGTCCATCACGTAGCTTACCACCACCGGCTTGCACCCTGCTACCCCCAGCGCTGGCACTAGGGGCGCTCCAACGATCCTCGGAAAGCGACTAATGTCTATACAGTTAACGCAACTTCTCGATTGATTTATGGGTTTTTGGTGCTCCTCTTAGTCCCTTTGCTCTTCGTTCTCTGCCTGTCTGGCATGAAAAACCCCGTCAGTAGCAATGTCCTATGAACGTCTTAAGAACGTTCTTAGGACGTTAATGTTTTTGTGCCCACTGGGTTATTATTTTTAAATTATACGAGTCAATGGTAAAATCGTGTGACGAGTTGAACCTCGTGGATTTATTAGCAGCCAATCAAAAGTTGGGAAATCTTTATAATTTACTAATCAATAGCACCACCCTGGCGGACCGAATGAACGGAACGGATACGCTACAGCGTATCCTTAAAGTATCCACATCGTATCCTCTCCGTATCATGGAAGAAAAACTCGTTAAAAAAGGCAGATGAACATTTAACTTGTTGAAATTCAGATTCTACGTGAAATTTTGCGTTAGAAGGTCATGGAGTAATTGCAATAGTTTTCCTTGCAACGATAAAAACTTTAAAAAAATATAATACCTATCGACAACGTGGGTTGAAGGCGACTTCAAGCGTCCATAATCAAGCATCCATAATCGTTTAAGCAGTACTGCCTAAACGATTATGGATGCGCTTGAAGTCGCCTTCAGCCCACGTTGTCGATAAGTATTATATTTTTTAAAAGTTTTTATCCTTGCCAGAAAAACCATTGCAATTACTCCGTGACCTTCTAGCGCAAAATTTCACGTAGAATCCGAATTTCAAGAAGTTAAATGTTCATCTTCCTTTTTTAATGAGTTTTTCTTCCATGATATGGAGAGGATACGATGTGGATACTTTAAGGATACGCTGTAGCGTATCCGTTCCGTTCATTCGGTCCGCTAGGGCATCAATCGCGCGAGTTTAATTTTTCTACTTGAGATGAAAAAGCAATTTAAATGCAAAATAAAAATTTCGAATGACAATTTATTTGTTGAAAGTTTTGGAATAAGAGTCAGTTAAAAATATATTGAGGTATTTTAGAAGTTTGGAAGAACTTTAAAAATATTTTATAAACTTTAAGAAATCATATTAAATAACAAATTTTTCTAATCGCATTAAAACTTTTGAAAATTCTGAATATGTTGTAAATTGACACGAATTTTTCCTAAAATTTATTTTTAAAATTCTGCAAAATTAAAAAAATTACCTTAAAATCTTCCAGATTCTTTTTGGAAAAATTTGGAAATCTTTTGAAATGTTTACAACGTTTTTAAATATTCATTTAAAATAAATTTTTCAGACTAAAAAATTATTTTTAATTTTCTTAGGAATCTAAAGAAAATTTTCGGATTCTCTTGAAACCTGTCAAAACTCTTATTAATTCGTCTTTAAAATCTTCTTAATTCTTTTTCGAAATGTTTTGAAATCATTTTCAATGTTTTCTTGGAATTCACTTTTCAAAATAAAAAGTCATTTAAAATTTTCCCATAAATCTTAAGAAAAGTGTATACTTTTCTTGAAACCTTTCAAAAGTCTTAAAAGCTTTATAAAGAATACTTTTAATTGAAAATAATACTGCACTGCCCTTTATTCACTGAGCTTATTCACTTTTTCTACAACGTCTTCCTGTCTATTCTTGAATTAGTTACTAGGAGCAACTTGAGATCACAATGCTACCAGCGGTCACAACACACCGAAGTCACCGCACGACCAAAGCACCACCGTCGACCACCGCAATGTGGACAATAATCATAAGAGAAAGGCAATACACGAGTAGACCACCCGCCGGCTTCAGAGCTAGATAGTATGCAGGGTCTGGCCCTTGTGGACCCCCCGTGGTGACGACAATCAGTCCGCTACCACCAGCGCACTGTTATCCCTCTAGTTTTTTCCTTATTAGCGAAAACCTATATCAATAAAGTAATTGATACTAGACTGGCGGAATGTAAAAGGAAAATTTGTGAACATTCAGTACCTAATGAAACTATGAATAGATCGGCCAACAATTTTCCTTTCATTTTTATCAGGAGGTCGATTCGGCTGGCAGTCCAAAATTGTTGTTTTTTGAATCCAACAAAGTTTTTTCTGAATGATTTCCGGACTCTCCAGTCTGATCGACATTCTGCTTCTTCTAGCTTAAGTCTACCTTCAAAACTCGACTGTCTAATAAAGTCTGATGCAGCCGTGGTTTATAACTGGTTATGATTAAATTCATACAATGATTCTAAGCCCACCATAGTAAAAAAAATTTTGAACAGGTCCATACCCAGTGAAGCAGGTATGAGGACGAGTCGTAGATCGATCCAAGAGAAAACCGGAAAAAAACGTTAATTCCAAACCGAGAAATCCGTGAATTTTTCGGAAATTTGAAAACGAGATTTCGCTAGACACCCTGGTTATAAGGATGCAATTATAATTAGTAAATTTTTAAAAAGATTGCAGATTGCCACAATATAATTTCGAGAATAAGTGTTTTCTGGGAAATTTTTCTCATTTCGGTTCTCACTGAAAACAGCGGCGACCTAACAGCTGAACATTATTCAGACATTGCTGTTTTGTTGAGTTCATGCAGCGACGTTATTAGTGCAGAAGTTCCAATAGCACTTCGAACAATTTCGAAATTCATCAAAGATACTGGAAGAGGAGAAGAATTTTCTCAAATTGATGCTGGAAAAGTTGCTGAATGGCTGAAAGAAAATTGCCCAAAAGCTGCTGATTCATTAGAAAAGTTTTTGAAGGACCATGGGCACAGAAGTATTAAAGAAATGGATTTTATTTCTGAAACTTGGAGTATGAAACCTGAAAAACTTTTTAGTGCTATACAGGTTTGAACATTAATCTAAATATGCTTTTTTTCAAATCCTATCTTTTGGGTTTCGTAGCTCCGGGCAGAAACCCTTTTAGTTTCGGTCCGGAGTCCGGGAAGTGAGGGAAAATGAGGTGTGGGCAAGTATGGGAAGTGAGAGGAAATATGGTTTTTGGGAAATAGGAGAAGTGAAGTACAATTAGGGAGGCGAAGTGAGAGAAAGTAGGGGAAATGATTGGAAATGAGGTAAGGCAGTGCGGGAAAGTGAGGGGAGGGTTAATAGGGTATTGTGAGTTAGTAGAAAAGGGGAAGTGATGGCTGACGAAGGGAAGTAGGGGGTTGGGCTTGTTAGTTGAATAAGTAATGAGAGGGGGAAGTAGAGCAGGAAGAAGTTGGGAAAGAGATGGCATGAGCAGGGGAAGTAGGGGTGAAGAGGAGAAGTTGGGTAGGGAAAGTAAGCGAGGGGGAAGTTTAAACGACTTAAATAACGTTTTAAAAGGCTACGAAACCCTTTTTTTTGGTAGGCACGCGGCGCCTGATTGGACTAATTTTTTTTAAATAATATTATTTCATTCATTTTAGGCGATGGTAAAATGTGCAGCGGATACGACACAAATTGTAGATCTCAGTCCAGAAGAGACAGTCGCTAAATTAAAAACGCCAAAGAAGAAAATAACCAAATGGATTTTGGAAAAATTCGTGATGCGTTCTAGAAAGGCGGTGGCTCGTCGAGAAAAGTCAAAATCAGTTTTAACACATGCGATACACAAATTCAGATTGTGTTATAGAAAACTCGCCACTCTACTCGTTGCAGAAAATCGTCTTCCCGAAGAAAATCTGTTATTTTTCTTAACTCACCACGAGATTGGATTATTGATTGAGAAACCTGACCTTTTCTTAGTTCGAAAGTTAGTTGGAATTCCTCATTTTTTAGAAATTTTATTTGAACATTTGTTCATTTTATTTAAATTGTTTAAATTTGGAGTATTAAAATTGAAAAACTTCTTCTGATAAAAGATAATAGAATTAATCTCATTTAATAATCGTCGAATACAATATTGTAGACTTCACATTCTTCGTCTCGTTCATCTGTTTCCCCCTTTT
>CAKNWT010327480.1:0-18913 GCA_932066315.1 Andricus coriarius | reverse complement strand
ACAAGGTGAAATTTTTATTTTGAAATTTCTAAACGCAAGAAAAAATTACTTCTAAATGGTCGATCTAGCTTAAAATCCTATCAGATCTGGATATTAATCAGTGCTACACTTCGTTCACATTTCATGATCGTAGTTTTTTACTTTTCGAGATGTGGTTCGTATTCTTTTTTAAGGTCCAACATTCAAAAGCTACGAAATTCTTGTAAATAAAATCTTGTCGAAAATCTCTCACGAGACAAGAAAAAGTGACTATTTTTTAAAAACATAAAATTATTAGGAAAATAATGTTTGTTCGAATGAAATTTTTTTTTCCAATTTAAGAAACTCAATTCAGAATAAATCAAAATTCGTATTCTTCTTTAAGGTCTTACATTCAAAAACTACGAAAATCTTGCAAATAAAAACTTGCCGAAAATCTCTCACGAGACAAGAAAAAGTGACTATTTTTCTAAAACAAAAAATGATTAGGAATATAATTTTTGTGATAGTAAAAGTTTCTTGTTCATTTGAAGAAACTAAATTCAGAATAAATTAAAATTTGCATTCTTCAACGTCCAACACTCAAAAACTACGAAACTTTTGGAAATAAAATATTGCCGAAAACATCTGACGGGACAAAAAGAAGTGATTATTTTTCTAAAACAAAAAATTATTTGGTATAGGAATAAGTTTCACCCTTTTTTTCGTGAGTTTTTCGTTTATTCAAACAACAACTTACTATGCAGTTTTATTCGAATTGTGCACCATTGGAAGCGATAACTTTTGCCCATCTTTCAAGCAGCAAGTGGATCTCTCTATAGTAAAAATCCGGATCTGTCTACTCGATCCAATTTTTCTCCCATTTTACTACGTTTTTTTGAGAAATGAACCTTTCGCAGGAAAAAGCTAACTGCATTGTCCGGAAGAGATGGAAATCCGACGTGGTGATGTCAAGAGAGTAGAACGGATGAGTTAAAATTTCCCATTTCAATCCTTCAGTGTAATTTTTGACCGGTTTCGCAACATGGGGCCTCGCGTCGTCATGCAACAGAATCAACTTTTCGTGTCGTTCGTCCCATTCCGGCCGTTTTTCTTTCCGTGTTCGGTTCGGACGCAGTAGCTGCAGTCAGTAATAACCCCTGGTGATGACTTCGGACGATGTTAGGTGTTCATCCTTAATATAAAATCGCTAAACGATGTTGTCGTTTTCGATTATGACGATTTTCAAGAGTAACGCTTTGCTTACTGTAGGCCGCTCAAATCCTCATTGTAATTTTTGTTCGAGAGTGACGCTTTTGGTAACGCTTGCTTGCTGTAGGCCGCTCAAATACTCTCCGCTCCACAGTAGTGTGTGCCTGTGTGTGGTACTCGTGGACATAGGACATGGTGGTACTGCATTTGAAATCAGTGATGCTAATTGAGTCGCCTTTATCTGCGCATGTTTGGATTGTAGGATAGTTGATTGGCTGTAGTGCGCGCCTGTATGCGAACTAGAGCCTATGAGCACCGTTCAATTCAAGCATGCGCAAGTATTTTGGGATCACTGTTGTGAATAATAACCGAATCGAATTTTAGTTCGAGTTCGATAATACGGCTCAAGTTTCTTTCTTCGTATTTAGTAATGTGATCCGCGTGTTGCATACAATATGAATGAATGATGAAAGAAATAAAGTTGATGAGTGAAGAGAAGAGTATAGGGCCATGGCGCTTTACTGTTCCGCTGTTACACTGGTATATAGAGACAGATTTGTAAAACTCGTGTACGTTTCGGTTCTACTTTACCTACCTCGTATTCCTATATGATTAAAATCTCCATTTCCTTATAGTGACATATTCGAATAATTATTTTTTTCTGTTATAATAGAAGTATGTCAGACATCTGTGTAAGCCTACTGATCAAACATTTTATAATTGAAAAAATATTCAAATTAAACACTCCTAACAAAAAAAAAACACCGATACTTCAAGGAATTGATTTTGATAATTTGAAGGGATCTCAAACAAGTTTAAATACTATAGGGTATTTTTTTAAATCCAAGGAATTTTCAAGAGATTTAAATAATTGCAAGGAATTTCAAAAGATTTGAAATATTTTGCGATAATATAAAAGATTTTAAGGAATTTTTAATTGATGTCACTAATTTAATAGGATTTCAGAGGATTTAAAAAATTTGAATTGATTTTCAAAGATTTCCAATTGAGCCAAAGAATTTTCAAGACCTTTAAACAATTGCAAGGAATTTCAAAAGATTTAAAATATTTTGCGATAATATAAAAGATTTTAATGAATTTTTAATTGATGTCACTAATTTAATAGGATTTCAGAGGATTTAAAAAATTTGAATTGATTTCGAGAGATTTTCAATTGATCCAAGGAATTTTCAAGAGTTTTAAACAATTGCAAGGAATTTCAAAAGACTTGAAATATTTTGCGATAATATAAAAGATTTTAAGGAATTTTTAGTTGATGTCACTCATTTAATAATATTTCAGAGGATTTAAACAATTTTAATTGAATTTAAAAGATTTCCAATTGATACACTGGGTGTTTTTTTTTGTCTTGAGACATCAAAATATCTCACAAAATACGCATCTTATGAAAAAATATTCGTGATAAAAACTTTTTATTTCCGAGGGGAAAGGCGACTTTAAACAAATTTACCCTACCCCACCTCCCAGGAGGCAGGGGAGGTAACTTTGTAATTACAAATCGGAACACCAATTTTTTATCACAGATTCAGATTCTCCTTTATGAAATACGTAAGTTTTATTCGAAACTTTTTTTTTCGACTTGCGAAAAAAACCCACCCCCTGCCTCCTGGGAAGTGGGGGGGGGGGTTAGGTTGTACAAAGACGCTTTTCCCCCTCAAAATTAAAAAGTTTTTATTACGGATATTTTTTTTCAGTATCTTAAAAGATTACAAGGTATTTTCGGAAGCTTTAAAAAGTTTCGAGTGATTTTAAAATATGTAAAAGAAATCTTTAGCAAATTTTAAAAGATTGCAAGGAATTTTTAAGAGTTCTCAAAAGTTTGAGCTGATTTTAAAGAACTGGTAATTCTTTTGGGAATTTTGTAGGTATTTGTTTCAACAATTTCAAGGGATTTTAAAGGATTAGGAGAGTTTTAGATAATTTGAGAAAAATGCAAAGAATTTTCAATAGATTTACATAATTTAAAAGTCTTTAACAACATTTTAGAGAATATGAAAACTTTTAGAGTATTTCAAAATATTCCAAGGAATTTTCAGTTGATTTCAGTAATTTAATTGATTTCAAAAAATTGTAAAAGCTTTGAGAACTTTTGGAGTATTTTAAAAGATGCCAAGACAATTTCAAAAAGTTTTAAAAGTTTTAAGTGATTTTTAAAGATTAGAAGGATTTTTTTATTTCAATAATTTGAAAGAATTTCAAAGGATTGGAAATATTTTATGGTGTTATTAAATTGGAAGGTATTTTGAAGAGCTTGAATAAATTCAAGGAATTCCAAAATATTTTGAAGGATCCTAAGAATTTTTTTATTGATTTCAGTAATTTAATGTCACTTATAGGATTTGAATTATTTTATGGTTTTAAAAGATTCTAAGGCATTTTTAAGAGCTTTAAAATGTTTCAATTGATTTCAGAAGATTTCAAAGGATTTGTATACGACAAGAGTATTTCAAAAGAGTATAAGGAATATTTAATTGGTTTCAGAGGATTTGAAATATTTAAGAGTATTCAAAAAGAGTTTAAGGCATTTTCAAGAGATTTGAACAAATTTTCCTGGGGTATTGTATCAAAGAGTTTCCTGAAATTTCGAAAGTATAGATCGATTTTATGGGACCTATGCCAGGTTTTAGGGAATTTTAAAGGCTTTGAATGACTTTAACCCTTTGCGGCGCACATTTTTCTATCAAACAAATTTTACTGTCATATTCACCTTAGTGGGTCTTCGGGATCGCTGATCACGAATCTAAAGTTAGATTTCCAAAACACAAAATGGCGGATCCAATATGGCAGACAAGTTGTTTTAAAAGTTGTTAGATTTTTATAAGACTTTTCACTCGCGGGTTTTCGAGGTCGCTGATTACGAATCTGAAGCCCGATTTTCAAACTTCAAAATGGCGGTTCCAATATGGTGGACGAGTTTTCAAAAAATTAAAGGATTCATGAAAAGTGTGCAATTTTTTGAAAACTTGTCCGCCATATTGGATCCGTCATTTCAAATTTTGCAAATCTAGCTCCGGATTCGTAATCAGCGACACCAAAAACCCCCAGATATCAAGTTTCATGAAAAGTTTGCAACTTTTTGAAAACTCGTCCGCCATATTGGATCCGCAATTTTGAATTTTTCAAATTTGGCTCCGGATTCGTAATCAGCGACCCCAAAAACCCTGGATTACCAAGTTTCATTCCAATTTATTCAATACTTCGTTCAAAACCGAATTCTTTCGTAAAGAAGAGCGATTTTCAAAATTTGTTTATTTATAACTATTTAAAATTTTATGCAATACGTTCATCATTATTTTTTTTTAATTCTACAACGCTTCAAATACGATAACAAAACGAAATTATTATTATTACTTCAAAAACATTGAATCTAGAGAAAAAAGTTGTGAATAAAAAAGGTGGTAATCTGGGTTACCACTGCACCGCAAAGGGTTAAGAGAAATAAACCAATTTTTCTGTAAGTTCAAAGAATTTTTTAGAACTTAGGAATATATGAAACAATTTCATAGGACTTGCAAGGTTTCAATATATTTTAGAATATTTAAACGAATCTTATGAGATTTCCGAAGATTTCAATGATTTTAATGGATTTCAAAAGCCCAAAAGATATTTTAATAACATTTCCAGGATTCAAGAAAATTTCATACAATTTCACGGGATTTTATAATATTTCAATGTACATTATGGAATTCATTCACAAGAAGTGAGGGATTTTCTGGGTTTTCACAGATTTGCAGATGTTTTCAAATGTTTTGCAATTAATTTGAATTCATGTGAAGTTCACCCTAAATTATTCCTAATGAATTAAAAATTATTTTATTACCTCTTTCGAATTTCGTTAATTTACCTGAATTCTTCTAAATTCTGTAAATAATTCTATTCAGTTCAATGGATATTTTTTCAAGTTTTCAGATTTGTGTTTAATTCGTCTTGGAGTGTTTTAAACTCATTTTCAATTCTTAAACATTTAATCAAATGTATGAATTGAATTATTCAAAATACTTTAAAATCCAAAAGGACATTAGTCACACTATTCATGCACATATTTACTGTAACTCACTTTTTGGATTAGAAATGAGTCTTGCTGCAAAAAACATCGAATTAAAAATTATTGCTTCGCACTCATGACATGTTCTCTGGAAATCGCCTTTTCGGCAACTTCGCATTCAAAATACAATACTTTCGAATAATTTTCAATTGGACGTTTTTTGTAGAGCAATTTCTCTGCTTTTTTCGGTTTAAGTAGGTCATTTTTTTCAAATTAATTAGACTGTGGCCGCCCTTAGAATAATAAATTACAAATTCAGGCCTCGGGCTCAACACACTATTGACACTATTCGAAACTTTTTTTCGAGCGATGACGTTATTTTGCTACTGTTTTGTTTTACACTTAGGTGTTAAAAAAAAACAACGCACGGCCAGAAAACAGAAAAATGTTGACTGAAAACAATAATAAGTCGAAAAATATTAATCACAAAATAAATCAATTTCAACCCAAATAGTTGATTTTTAGACCAGAAAGTTTAATTCTTTACCAAAAAAAAATATAAATAATTTGCAACAAAAGACATGAATTGTCAATTACGGCACTTCCATAAACCACGAAGAACTCTGTGTGTGTGTGGGGAGGGGGGGGGGGGTCCGACGAGAATGCCACGTTGGACTACATGGAGGGAGGGGTAAAAAAGTGGACGTTTTTTTACATACATTTTTTGTCTATAGAAAGAATCCAGTTAAAGTTAGACATGATCTACAAGTACCTTCTACAAGGCCTGGAAAGTTCTATCCACAGGATAATTTTCTTCTTATAATAAAAGAATTTTATCATTTTTACGTAAACAACAACAGATACGATTAACATGTTCACACAAAAATGGTCACACACAAATTTTCATGTATAAAAAAGTTATACTAAAATACATTTTACTTTTTCTTAATAACGTGCATCATTTACGATAAAAATTAGCAAATTAATTTTTCATGAAAAAAATTCACTACATCTCTCAATGCATATTAAAATCTTAGTGGCGAATGGATTACTATAGAGTATAAAAGGCAATATTGCCGAGCAAATAGACAACTTAAAAATTGGTTATAATATTTCTTAAAAACTGAAAGATTGGTAATTACTGCCATTATTCTATGTGTCATTTATTTTTTCAATTTTGTAAAACTCATATAATAATAAAAATTAATATTATTCGTACTATTTATCATTACTCCTTTAGCTTTAACAGAGAAATAAATGAAAAGGAGTTCCTTATTGGAGACTATGTACATCATCCTGTGGTGCCTTCTAATTATTTTGTACCAATCTTTTGTAATAGTAATTAAATATAAATAACATAGAAAAAATAAGTATTTGGTTTATTCTTTTTCATAACAAAAATTAATAGGCGCGCACAAGACTACTAGTAATACTCAACACCTCTTTGGTCCCACCAAATGCACAGCATAATCTTTGAAATGTGTATATTTCTTTTTGGCCCCGATGGACCAGGTTCACCTGGCATACTCCATTATCATGGTCGTTCAGGATGATCATAATGGATCCATTTTTTATCACCAGTAATGATTCAATATAAAAAACTGAATCTTCATCAAGTAATTCTTTAATTTCAACGTTTTCAAATTTTTGGGGCCCCCTCGCGTTCTCGGTTGCTTACATAAAAATCACCGTTTTTGAATCGCCAAAACCATTCTTTACACGTTGCACTCGATGGGGCATTCTCACCATCCAAATTGGTCAGCTTTACACCAACGAGCGGAAGGTTAGTTTCACGCACGTAGAACTGTTGGTGGGAGAGAAACTTTCGGCCCCGGACAGCGCGTGAAAGAAGGGTTATCAACTTATAAAATGCATGTACTCCAGCTGATGGAAACTGTCTGTAACGCAGGTCATCAAAGGTAATGATGCACAGTTACCGGCAGTTTCGATCAGCTGGAATATCTGAATTTTATAGGTTGGCAACCCTTCTTTCACATGCTTTCCGAGTGGAAAGTTTCTCTCCCCCCAACCGTCCTACGCACGTGAAACTAACCTTCCGCTCGTCGATGTAAAGCCGACCATTCAATAGAAAAGGATGCGTTTCAGTAGCACTTTTGTGCATAAGAAAGTAGGGAATGAATGACAACTACTGCTGCTTAGAGCTTACACACAGCGTTCAAAAATCATGGACCAATATTTCATCAAACACGACAATGACATCTCGAGCGACACTTTTTAGAAAAGCGCGGAAACTTATTCCCGTACCCAATATTAGGAAAATAACTTTTGTTATAGTAAAAGTTTTTTGTTTTTTTAATTCAAGAAACTGAATTCAGAATAAATCAAAATTCGTATTCTTTTTTAACGTCCAACATTCAATAACTACGAAATTTTTGGAAAAAAATCCTGCCGAAAATCTCTCACGTGACAAGAAAAAGCGTCTATTTTTTCTAAAAACAAAAAATGATAAGAAAAATAATTTTCTTTATAGTGGAAAGTTTTATTTTATTTTTTAAATTTAAGAAACTAAATTCAGAATAAATCAAAATTATTATTCTGCTTTAACCTCCAACATTCAAAATGTTGGAAATAAGATCTTGTCAAAAATCTCTCGCGGAACATGAAATAGTGATTTTTTTTCTGAAATCGAATAATTATTAGGAAAATATACTTTGCTGTAGTGGAATTTTTTTTAATTCAAGTTGAAAATTCTATTATTTTCGCAGAAAATTGAACTATTTGGTTGAAAATTAACGTTTTTATTTCAAATTCATATATTCGTATTGAAAATGTAACTTTTTTGTAGAGAATTCGCCTTTTTGGTTTGAAAATTCAACTCTTTTATTCAAAGTTAATCTTTTTGGTTTGCAAATTGATCTCTTTTGATAGAAATGTTATCTTTTTTTTGGCTAAGAATGCAACTCTTTTGTTAACAAATAATCTGTTTTGGTTGAGGATTCACCTATTTTGTTACAAAATTCGTCATGGTTTCTTTAACATTTGTTGAAAATGCAAAAGATTTTGACTAAACTTTAACTATTTTTGTTTAAAAATTCGTAAATTTCGTAGAATCTTCATTTTTGTTTAAGATTTATCTCTTTGGTTCAAAATTGAACCCCTTTTTTTGAAAATTCGTTTAATTTTTGGTTAAAAATTACTGTATTTGACGAAAACCAAATCGACTTTGGATGTTTCGAATTTTCGTCTTTTAAAAATTGTCGGTTTGGGTTTAAAATTCTCTTATTTTTGTAGAAAATCAAACTATTTGGTTGAAAATTAACTTTTCTATTTAAAAGTCATATTTTTGTGGTTCAAATTTAGCTTGTTTCTAGAGAATTCGCCTTTTTGGCAATTACTCCGTGACCTTCTAACGGCAATTTTAACGTATACAGTCCATCCTACAAGAACTTGGCGCTTATGTCTGCAAATTAAATTATTGTAATGAAAAAGAGACTCTGTAGGGAAAAGTACTTTTTATATACTAATGCACAACTACCTAGTAAATTGTTCAACTCCAGTATTGTCGATTATTGCTTGACATCGTTTGGGCATGCTTTCCCTGGCGGACCGGCATTTTACGCTACAGCGTAATGCTAAAGTAATGCTAAAATAATGCTAAAGTAATATGGCATTATGATTATTAAAAGAAGCAAAATAAATATGTAAACTGTTGCAATTATAATAATACATTAAAATTTGCGTTAAATGGTCATGCCGTAATTTCAACAAGTTGCTTTTTCAGCGTTTTAAAAATAAAAAAACAAAGTGGCTGTTATTGAAGTCGGGCCCCTGCAAGTTGGCAACCCGCTTGAAGCCACCGTTAGGAGACTGCAATGACAGCCACATTATTTTTTCATTTTTAACGCTGAAAAAGAAACTTGTTGCAATTACGGCATGACCATTTAACGTAAATTTTAAAGTATTATTAAAATTGCAACAGTTTACATATTTATTTTGTTTCTTTTATGAATTATAATGCCATATTACTTTATCATTACTTTAGCATTACGCTGTAGCGTAATGCTTGCGTTCAGCCGGGCCGCCAGGGTTCAACCAATCTTTCTGCATACATTGGAGAAAATGACAGCCAGAATTCTCGAAGACGTCGTGATAACTGTTTGACAGTGAATACACGTTTTTTCTCAAGTTTCCTCTTCATAAAACTCCAAACATTCTCCATTGGATTTGCATCGTCGATTGTTGGCGCCACTGTTAAGCATTCCATAAAAACTTATGCTTGAGTTTACTTCAATATACGAGGGTTTGGAACGTTAGTCCTCTTTACTAAAAATCGAAACGCAGTAAGAATGATCAAAATTTATTAGAGAGGCTTGTTGAGGTCTGCCAAGAAGTGATTTGGAACAGAAACGTCGAATTGGATACTCGAAAGATAACGATCCAAAACACCGAAGTCGTTTGTGTACAGCGTGAAAAGAGAAAAATGGCAGAGTGAACTTAGACTGGCCTGCACAGTAACCGGATGCAAATCAAATCGAGAATATTTGAGGTTTTATGAACAGCAAACTTGAGGGCAAAACGTGAATTTTCTGTCAAACAGTTATCACAACGTCTTCGAGAAATCTGGCGGCCATTTTCTCCAATGTATGCAGAAGGAATGGTTGAAAGCATACCCAAACGATGTCAATCAATAATCGATCATACTGGAGATTTGATAATTAACTAGGTAGTTGTGCATCAGTGTATAAAAAGTACTTTTTCCGTATAGAGTATCTTTTTAATTACAATAAATTAATTGACAGATATAAGCGCCACGTTCTTGTGGGATGGACTTTATAAGGATACGCTGCAGCGCATCCCTTCCGTTCATTCCGTCCGCCAGGTTAAACCAAAAGCTTGTACACACTTGTACTAAAAGAGATGAATTTTACAATAAAATGTCGAGAGAACCTGCTAATTGACAGGTGTGTCTGTAAAGACGCTGCAGCCCATCAACGCGTCCTGTAAATGGCCTGGATTGACTACCGGAAAGCTTTCGATTCAACCTTTGATATACTTATTATCTGTCTGTTTTAAGAGCCTGAAGGTGCATCCACACATAGTGAGATGCATAGAGAGATTGGTGCTTCTTTGGAAAAGGACATTTACTAACTCATCTGGAAATTATCGTGTGCAAACAAACAACTTCACCTTCCAGAGGGCATCTTTCAGGGTGATACCATGAGCCTGGCGACACTAACCAGCGCGAGCATAAGGTCACTCATGTATTTGATATGGATGACCTGAATATTTATGCCTCTGGTAAAAGCAAACTCCAAACTGCCATAAATATCGTCAAGAAGTACACGGGAGAGATTAGGATAGACTTTAAATAAATGTGCCAAAATTAATCTGAAGAAAGGAAAGATTTTTTGAGTTCCCAAGGACCCTGTGCTTGTGGATATAAGTGTTATTAGACATCTTAACACTGGAGAGACCTATACATACCTACCCTGGCGGACCGAATGAACGGAACAGATACACTACAGCGTATCTTTATAGTATCCACATCGAATCCTCTAAGTATCATGCAAGAAAAACTGATTAATAAGGGAAGATGAACATTTAACTTGTTAAAATTCGGATTCTACGTGAAATTTTGCGTTAGAAGGTCACGGAGTAATTGCAATAGCTTTTCTTGCAACGATAAAAACTTTAAAAAAATATAATATATAATACTTAACGCTGTGATGCTTTTCAGGCTATTAACCAGTGAAACCTTGGCACTTATAAGGTCTGTATACCTCTCTTCCTTTTCTTTCTCCTTGACTATGATGTTTTTGTCAGTTGGTGCCGAAAAATCGATAACGAACATGGTCCGTTTCTCGAAATCAAGGAGAACTATTTCAGGCCTCGAGTGCGTAACAGGAACAATTGTTAAAGAGATATAATTTAGTTGAATTTTTTTTTCTTAAGGTGGAAAATTCCTTTTTTTCAACTGAAAATTTAACTATTGCCTTTTTGGTTGAAAAATGACCTCTTTTAGTTCAAAATTGAACTATTTGGTTGAAAATTGTTCTTTTCTAGTAGGAAATTCCAATATTTAGTTCAGAATTCATGTGTAAAAAGGTAAAATCACCACTGGTTTCAATTATTATTGAAAGGCATGGATGTCGTAGACAAATTTAAGAAATAATTAATCATCTTTTTATCATTCTGTGGTGCGAGAAACACCCAGAGCTTTCGCATTTTCCGCGCAAACGTCTGCAAAACCGTGCCGAGGAACTCCGGTAAAGAGGTTATATAAGCGTGGCGCCTGCTCAACCGTAGCCAGAACAAGCCGGCAACAAGGCAATAAAGGTGACACTGAGGCCAATTGCGAGCAGGCATCCAATAGAGGAAGAGCGATGCTTCGGGACCCGGAGAAACATGAAAATTCAGGTTTCTCTCAAGCCAAAAGATCTGGCTGAACTGGATGACGAGCTTCGTGGATATTTTTGCGGAGAATCCGACCTCTGGACTATCAATTGTAGTGTGTATAATGCAGCGAGAGGTTTGGCAGATGCAAACCGTAAAACAAAACCAAACGGTTGATCATAAGACCAAAAGACGAATGCATCAAGTCAGCACAAAGAGAGGCTGGGCAAGGCAGTACGCGTCCCGCATTCAGTGTGTGATTGACTACATAACATTGGCAGGACTTTCACTGCCAAGGTTTGAGAGTTCGCGCGCGAACTGCGGATCCCTCATCACACACTCAAAAAGTCAAAGCTACTGACCATCAGACAGCATATTGTTGACAGAATGCGAGTAGTTTTTAACGCTAGGAGAAGTCTAGAGCGGAGAGAGAGGTGGGTCAGAGAAAATCAGCAGTTTCAGTCTGACTCATCTCGACTCTTCCAGCTGTGCAGTGCCCTCATAACACCTAAGAAGGTAGCCATTTATCACTCCTGAGGAGGTGAAAAAAGTACTAAACGGCATGAAGAACTATTCCGCTTCACGACCAGATGGTATAAAGACCTTCTGGTGGAAGAAGTTTCCTTCAGCCCACCAGCATCTAGCCCGCGTTTTCACCTCATATCTAAAGTAGGAAGAGCCTATTTCGGAGTGGCTCGTGGAAGGGCGTACAGTAATACTGCCGAAGACGGGCGACATAGCTGACCCTAAGAAGTACAGGCCAATAACTTGTATGAACACACTGTATAAGATCTTTACAGCTAGCCTAAATGATATGATTGTTCGGATAATTGGACCTGTGTGGCGAGAGATGTACGAACAACGGCGATCAAAGAAAGGCGTAGCAGGATGTCGGGAGAACCTGCTCATCGATAGATGTGTTTGTAAAGACGCAGCATTCTATCAGCGTTACTTATCGATGGCTTGGATTGATTACCGGAAAGCTTTCGAATCAACCTCCCATAGACTTATCATCTGTCTGTTGGAAAGCTTAAAGGGTCATACACACATCGTGAGATGCATAGAGAGATTAATGCCGCTTTGGAAAACCAGATTTACTATTGCAGCTGGATAACATCGTATGATCACTAACAGTGTCACCTTTCAAAGAGGTGTGTTTCAGGGCGACACTATGAACCATCACTTCTTTTGGCGCACATTATCGCGACTATCTGTCGCACTTCGCCATCCCGAAGGGTACCTCTGCGGCTAAACTGGAAATCGAAAGCATAAGGACACTCATGTATTTTACATGGATGATCTTAAGATCTATGCTAAAAATAAAGAGAAACTACATCTAGTTTTAGACATTGTCAAAGAGTACACTAAAGAGATTGGAATGGAGTTCGAGTTAGAGAAATGCGTCAAGGCTTATGTGAAGAATGGAAAACTTAATGGTATTCCCGAAGACCCTAAGCTCGTCGACAGATGCGCTATACGGCACCTTGGCACTTAAGAGACCTATAAATATCTGGGCGGGTGTGGTCTTCCGAACTGTCGGCGAGGAACAAAGTATCTGCGACGAAAATGTTTGCTGTCGTAGAAGTACTCTTTTCATGTGGAGTGGTTCCATGGACGAAGGACGATCTTAGATCCCTCGATAGCGGGTCCCGGAAGGTTATGCACATGAACAAAAGGATGCACCTTAAGTCTTCTGTTCAGCGACTGTACATTTTACGCTATCAAGGTGGTCGCGGAATACTGAATCCTTAATGTCTTCACAACAGAATTATTCTGGGTACAGCACATATAGTCGCAAATGGACAATACCCTCTTCTTAAAATGGTCTAGAAACACGAAGAAGTGAGCTAAAGGGAACGATTTACATCCAAAGGCACAATGCGGCACTAAGAGTGCTTAATTACCGTCTCTGTCACTCTTACGGAATTAGCCCAAATACCGCTCCGCTCAACGCTCCTACGGAAAAAGATTCAATTGGTGAAAATCACAAGTACCGCATATATTGGAACTTCATATTCTCGATAATTGACTCTATTTCCCTAGGAGCGTTTAGGGGAGCGGTATTTGGGCTAATTCCGTAATAGTGACAGAGATGGTATCAAGCACTCTTAGTGCCGCATTGTACCTTTGGATGTAGGTCGTTCCCGCATGAGTTGGGCAACTAGATAGAATGTGTCCTAGATGCTCGGGGTGTGCATGACACTCTCTGGAACTATAATCAAGAATGTCATGTCTGAAAATGTGTCGACGGTATGCTATAGTGGAAATGACACCGTCTTGACATGCCAAAATAAAACCCTCCGTGCCCGACTTCAATCAAGGTGATTTCCGGAAAGCAAACGTTAGCTCATACGACATTGACTGATTCTCCACATTTCTGTGGAAGATGCCGTGCATCATGTTGTCGAAGAGCTGTTCGTGGAAGTTTTTCTCCTGTGCTTTGTTAATCCGGACTTTCAGGAGTGAGTACTCGAGATGGATAAGATTTGATGCATTTTGCTCATCCCTGATATTGAAGTCAACGTCGAGTGTTTCAGCAGCCTCATCCGCTGCTTTGTACCCCTTTACCCACTTCTTCGTGTTTCTTGACCATTTTAAGAAGAGGGTCTTGTCCATTTACGACTATATGTGCTGTACCCAGAATAATCCTGTTGTGAAGACATTCAAGATTCAGTATTCTGCGACCGCATAATCTTTCGGGACCCGATCTCCGAGGGATCTGAGCATTTTCGTCGCAGATACATTGTTCCTCGCCGACAGTTCGGAAGACCATATCCGTCGGAGGAGACATTTGTATCTGCATCGGAGAGTATCCTTTATAGATGTCACGTCCTGAATGAGACTCTGTGGCACACCCAGGTATGTATAGGTCTGTCCAGTGCCGAGGTGTCATATAGCGCTTCTGTCGACGAGCTCAGTGTCTTCGGGGATGCCATTAAGTTTTCCATTCTTCAACTGAACCTTGTCAAATTTCTCTAACCAGAGAGAAGGTACCCTTCGGAATGATGAGGTGCAAGAGATAGTGGCAATAATGTGAGGGAAAAGAGGAGAGGGCTCATGCTGTCGCCCTGAAGCTCACCTCTTTGAAAGGTGACACCGATAGTGATCACACGATGTTTTCCAGCTGAGAGAGTAAATCTGGTTTTTCGAAGCAGCATTAATCTCTCTATGCATCTCACGATTTGTGGATGAACCTTTAAGCATTCCAACATACAGATAATAAGTCTATGGGAAGTTGACTCGAAAGCTTTCCGGTAATCAATCCGGGCCATCGATAGGTAACGCTGATAGAATGCTGCGTCTTTACAAACACATCTATCGATGAGCAGGTTCTCCCGACATCCTGCTACGCCTTTCTTTGATCGCCGTTGTTCGTACATCTCTCGCCACACAGGTCCGATTGTCCGAACAATGCTATCATTTAGGCCAGCTGTGAAGATCTTATACAGTGTGTTCAGACAAGTTATTGGCCTATAATTGTTAGGGTTAGCTAAGTTGCTTCTCTTCGGCAGGAGCACTGTGCGCCCTTCCACCAACCACTCCGAAATAGGCTCTTCCGACTTTAGATATGAGGTGAAAACGTGGGCTAGATGCTGGTGGGCTGAAGGAAACTTCTTCCACCAGAATGTCTTTATACTGCTGCCTAATGGTCAGTAGCTTTTACTTTTTGAGTATATGATGACGGATCCGCAGTTCGCGCGCGAACTGTCGAACCTTGGAAGTGAACGTCCTGCCAGATGTTATGTAGTCATTCAGGCGCTGAGTGCAGGACGCGTACTGCCTTGCCCAGCCTATCTTTGCGCTGGGTTGATGCATTCGTCTTTTGGTCTTATGATCAACCATTGGTTTTGTTTTACGGTTTGCATCTGCCAAAGCTCTCGCTGTATTAGGAAAACTACAATTGGTACTCCAGAGGTTCGATTCTTCGGAAAAATCTCCACGAAGCTCGTCATCCAGTTCAACTAGGTCTTTGTGCTTGAGAGAAACCTGAATGTTGATGTTCTCCGGGTCCTGAAGCATCGCTCTTCCTCTATTGGATACCTGCTCTCTGTTGTTCTCAGTGTCGCCTGTCCTCTGTTGACGGCTTGTTCTGGCTGGGGTGAGTAGGCGCTCCGCTTATATGACCTCTTTTCTGAAGTTCCTCGGCACGGTTTTATAGACGTTTATGCGAAAAATGCAAAAGATCTGGGTGTTTCTCGCACCACAGAGTATGTATTCGCGATATGTAATGAAAAATATGATTAATTATTTCTTGAATTTGTCTCCGACATCTATGAATTTCAATAACAATTCAAACCATTTTTAATATTATCTTCTTATATAATAATACAATAATTTTTAACTAGATTGATGGATATTTTACTAGAATACTTGAACTTTCAGCTAAAAAAGATCCAGTTTAAACTAAATACTTGGTTCAATTATGAACCAAATACTGGAAATACTGGAATTTTGAACTCAAAAAGATAAATTTGCAACAAAAAATGTAATATTTAAATTTTCCGTTAAAACAATTAACTTTCAAAGAAATAATTGAATTTTTAACTATAAAACAATACAGCGCGGCTTGCCTCGCTCGCAAGTTTGAGCGCGCCTAGGGTGCGTACGTGTTGGATCTCGCGTTTCGCGCTCAGTCATTGTACTTTCCCCACGTTTTTGCATAGGTTTTTAAAATTAAGGGTCAAACAATCGACAACTGAAATTTAGTGAATGTAAATTCTCTTCTCTTCAAACTCCTTGTACCTTGTGTATTTTTTCCAAAATTTTAGTTTGTTTATTTTCAATGTCATTTTTCAGGATTAAGGCCATTTCACGAGTGGAACAGCTGGCCAAGTCAGTCCTAAGATCGATATTTTTCATCCGTATTTAAAAATAAACGTTAAGATATCGCGGAAAAAATTGCGGAAAATATTAATAAATATAAAGGGATCGTTTGTGGCTAGGCACAGATTTGGGGGAAGAAAAAAGTTTATTATTGAAAATAAGATATATCGACCGATTCATTTCGACTTTACTGCAGAAGTTTTATTTCTATCATTCTCTGTCGGCGAAGAAGAAGTAATTTAATAAAAACTTTTTGCACAATCCTAAATATTTAGGTCCAAAGACACCTTCCTTCGTTCCTTGTGTTTGCGATGCCAAATTTTCAGCACGATATGTCATTCCGCGTGGATATAAGTTGGGATAGAAAAAATACCGATATAGCCTCCAGTTTTATTTTCTTGGAAAATTTTTTGTTTCAAAATTTGCAGGCGAAACAAAGCAGAGACATGTATTTTATTGCCTCCTCTTTCATTTTTTAAAGTTTCAGAGCGATATCTTATTTCGTTTAGCCGTATGCTGGGAATAAACATTGAGGACTAACTTGGTCACGTGACCCACTCATTACATGGCCTCAAGACAAAAACTATGCGTCTTATAAAAAAAAAATTAATGAAAAATTTGACGATCTTTTTTCGGTAAACAGCTTTTGTCTATTCATTTTTTTCGTATATTGTGCCGTTTTTCCAGAAAGGACCACGCACCAAATACATGGGAAAAAAGGTCCCGGTGGAATTTTCTAAGTTTGTGGTATTTTTTAGTTTATGCTCTCCTGATCAAAAAAATCTTTATGGCCAAAACTGAAATTATGGACAGCTTTTGCGCTACGACGATTTAAAAGTCAGATTTGGGTACATATTTTTACCTGTGGAATGGAATATATCACAGACTTGTTTCCACCCTTTGCATTGCTTTCGTGTAAGTTTATGCAGAAAAAGAATTACACGGACGAACAATGCGATGTTGGGAGTTTATTATGTTGTCTGAGTGCTTTTCTTAAACGCTTAGCGTTGAAGGTAAAATGTAAGCGTTGGTACGAAAGGAGAATACAGTAAAAGGTAGTTTAGAGTGCTTGACATAAACTGGTTGATCAGTGCCGAATTGCAACGCTGGGTATCGATTATTTTGTCGGGCCATTTAACTTAAGCGCTTTGCGACCAACTTTGGATGCAATCTTTCAATCGCTTATCGCTTCCAACGCGATTTCATCGCATTGCTCGTCCGTGCAATTCTTTTTCTGCATAAACTTACATGAAAGCAATGCAAAGGGTGGAAAAAAGTCTGATATATTCCACTCCACAGGTAAAAAATATGTACCCAAATCTGACTTTTAAATCGCCGTAGCTCAAAAACTGCACATAATTTGAGTTTTTGCCATGAGGATTTTTTGATCAGGCGAGCGTCAGCTAAAAAATATCGCAAACTTAGAAAATTCCACCGGTACCTTTTTCCCCATGTATTTAGTGCGTGGTCCTTTAATTTTTTATTTTTAATGTGTTTTTTTACGTTCGAAACGAAAAATATTTGCTCCATCAAAAAATTATTGAATAAAAATGTGTAGATCTCTTTTCACGATTAAAACAAAAACCAGGCGTCATATAACAAAATGATTCACAAGAACTGTGTAGATCATTTTCAAGTATACAATTTTTGTCGAAACATTTTTTTTTGTATCTTGCATAGTTCGACCGCAAAATGGAGTTTTTGACTTTTCATTATGTTTTGTGCGCTCAAAATTTGAATTTTCGATTTTTCAAAGAAATTCCAACAGTTGTTATGATAATTTTGTAGGTCTTTTGAAATGCAGCCCTTTTCTTATCTCGACTTCTTTTATATCTTGCGTTGTTTCACTTAAAATTTTCATTTTCGTTTGTCTTTTAGAATTTTGGATGTTTAAGGTTCTCTTGTGAATTTTTCTCTTTTTGTGAATATTGCACCCAATATTGGTTATAAATTTTGCTAAGAGTTTCCTTCGAGGTTGTGGTTCTACGACCTACCTAAGATCATAGGCTTTCATAATCTTTCGATGGCAACACGATCTTGTCATTTGCCGATCGTTACTAAATTATACTTGTGTCAGAAAGAGGAGTCTAATTGTAACCTAAATGTGAATTCTTTACATGAGTCGACTACCAGGTGTATAAGCTTAAATCCGCTGTTTGCTCAGAAATGGCGGTAGTGAACATATTTAGCTACAATAGAAACGTCATGCTTTTTTTGTGTGAGTTCGACACCTGGCTGCGTAAATCAGTGCACATATTCAATTTTTTTATACAACAACATAAATTTTTCCTTGAGTAATCATGTCTAGTTTTGTGCCAGAAAAGGAGCATTTGCGGGAAGCTCTACTTTTTGGCTTCAATTTTTAGAAATCGGCTGCCGAATCACATCCAATGCTTGTGAAGGCCTATGGTGAAAGTGCTTTATCGGAAACAACTTGCAGAGACTGGTTTCGCCGGTTCAAAGACGGTCATTTTGACTTGAGTGACAAAAAGCGTGAAAATCGGCCCAAAAAAGTTGAGGACCATGAATGACAGGCTCTTTTGGATGAGGACGATACAC